>CM059212.1:32409669-32622169 GCA_030347435.1 Clarias fuscus
GGAGGTCCTCTACCTGTTACTGATGACTGAGATAAAGACAAAGTGATAACGCGGGGATTTAAAATCAATGCTAAAGCTGAAGAGCTCTTAAACCGAAACCGCTCGGAGCAGCACCGCGCGGCGACGGCTGTTATTGAGTGTGTGTCCGTGTGTGTGTGCATGTGTGTGCGTGTGTGTGCGTGTGTGTGTGGTGCGTGGCTGCTGTTTTGTGACCTCATTTTCCCTCCACAGCCTCCTTATAGTTTTTTTCCCCATAAATCATACATAAATTACGGAGTGTTTACTGCAGGCAGTTGAACTTTCCTAAAAACATCATTTTAGAGAATTTTATTTTTCTCAGCTGCAGAGTTTTAATATTCAAAACAGCAATAAAACAAAAGGCAAAGCAGTTAAAATGCCACAGAGGTTAATTTATTACTTTGCTGCTTCTATTTAGTGATTTTCTTGTTATTTTCAAAAATATATATTTTTTTAAATAAAGAGATTTATTATTGCAATGCCGCTGACATTTCGAACCAGAGTTCTGCCTGAAACTGTTTTGTTTCTTTGCTCTAAACTTTTTCGAGGTGAATTAAAAAGCCCTGAAGGGTGAGACTAATATATATATATATATATACTGTATATAAATATAAATCTCTTTTCTCTGGTGATGTGGCCCAAAATATTTTCACGTGATTTAACTCTAAATCAATAATTATCATATTATTAATTTCACATAAATATACAATATATACTGGTCTATATAATAGTTATGAACTATAGCACGGTGGTGTAGTGGTTAGCACTGTCGCCTTGCACCACCAGGGTCCGGGTTCGATTCCCGTCTCTGTGTGTGTGTGTGTGTGGGGTTTGCATGTTCTCCCCGTGCTTGGTGGGTTTCCTCCGGGTTCTCCGGTTTCCTTCCAATCCAGAGACTGAGGCTAGGCTAATTGGCGTTCCCAAATGTGAATGTGTGTGTGTGTGTGTGTGCCCTGTGATGGATTGGCACCCTGTCCTGGGTATACCCCGCCTCATGCCCTAAGTCTCCTGGGATAGGCTCCGCCCCCATGACACTGAGTACAGCATAACGTGGTGTAGACGATGAGTGAGTGAGATGAAAACTATAAATATGTCTATAAATGAATGTTATATATTCTGTATTTATATAGTCAGTGTTGTTTCTCCTCGTCCATCCTCAGGCGTCTTCACTGACGCAGCTGATAAAAGACTTTTTTCTCCAACACACCACACATCCTGTTTCTATGGAAACCTCTCCATGTTATATTCTTAATCCAGTATCATTACTGAAGGAGTGCACTTTTATAACTCATGCGCTTCTCCTCGGGTATACTGTGTGCCCAAAAATATGTGCACCCCCTGCTAATAATTAAGTTCAGGTGTTTGCGCCCATCGCTAACAAGTGATCAAAATCCAGCACAGTGCTATGTGCTCTCTCTCTCTCTCTCTCTCTCTCTCTCTCACACACACACACACACACACACACACACACACACATATATTAGCAGTAGAATGGGTCGTACTGAAGAGCTTAATGACTTTAAACACAGCACTGTCATGTGACTCCTGCTGTTGGAAGGATGCTCCAGCTGTAGAAACTCCATCTTTTCTTTTATTACTGCTCGCAGCTGTGGAACGAGAGATCAGATGTATGTACTGTATGTACTCTATGTAGGGGTGACGGTCAGGTGTCGACATACTTTTAGCATTATATTACACTTAGTCTTATAATATTAATATGATTTGTGTTTAATTTTTGTAGAAATTCCAAATATTAACACCCCCGCGCTGCCTTCCCCCCCCACTCACAAAAAGTCCTGAGGATTCTGTAAATAATGCAGTTGTTTGTATAATAGTGTTTACTTTTAATAAAAAAATCATGTCAATAGAAGCCAACACTTACCCTGAACTACTGTTTATAATAGTTGTCATGGTTATGTTGGATCGGCCAATCAGCTCTGAGAAAGTTTCTTTTCCATCGGCCACTTTAAGATTCACATCACAGGCCTAAAATCATTCCATCACCCCCCCCCCCCCCCCCCCCCCCCGACTTCCCCCCCCCCTCCCCCCACATCACCATCACAGTCGCATTAGCAGCGCGATCCCAGCGCCGTCAGAAACCTGCTGTTTCCTCGGGTGTGACAGGCGTGAATTACAGACTCACAGTCGTGACTCGAGCATTTCACACGTCCCGGGTTTTTATTCGAATAAAGCTGTAATTCTTCCTTCAGCGGACATCGCTCGGGATTTCCCACAATGCTCTGCGCTGTTTTATTCATTTGGAAGAGTTTTTTTTTATTTTATTTTATTTATTTATTTATTATTTATTTTTTTATAAATGACTCACGCTCGAGGCACCAGAAGTCGTCATCATGGTTTCAGTTAACAGGCGAGTGTCAGGACGAGCACAGATCTCGCTAATTAGCAGGAGTTCGTTGGCAAAATGAATCATTAACCTCCGTTTATTTACTCGAAAAACATCCAGATAATCCTCTGTCCTGTCCAGATGCACGGATCTGTGAACATCTGTCAGGCCACAAACACTCTGTTTATTTATTTATGTTTAAAGTTTAATATGTATACACTCTAATACTCATTCAACTGGAAAATATGAAACTGGACAAATATTTTAGCAGACATAATGCGAGGCACTGTACTGTAGATAGAAAATTCTGAAATGTCTTTTTTTGTAATTAAGAAACGTCGAAGCTTAATGCAATTATTATTATTATTAGTATTATTATTATTATTTACTTTATTTTGTATTTGTTTATTCAGTTTCAAGTTGACTTGCATTCATGAATCGTTCATTTCTTTTCCTATTCAGAATGGCATTAAAGGGACGTTTCCTAAAAATATCTAAAAATGTCTAAAAATGTCTCGTAATTTTTTTTTAGAATTTTTAGAAACCAACAAACTTTTCTCAGTGAAGCAATAACCATCAGATTTGTCCAAAAACTATTAGAGATTTAAATTTATCAGAGCAGTAAAAGATTTTTCTTTATTATTATAACGTTATATCTGAGTTATTTTTTCAGTTATTTTATTTCATTTATTTATTTATTTGCATGTGTGTGCTGTGAGACTCCCATCTGTGCTGCTGCTTTATACATAAGCGAGAGAGAGAGAGAGAGAGAGAGAGAGAGCAGAGCCTTGAAAACATCCGCACTTGTCCATCACATTTCCTAAAACTCAGTTTTGTCTCGCTGTGAAACGTCTCAATAACTCCTTCTCAATAAATCTTCAGGCTCCAGATGTTTTGCCGCTCTTTCCCCCGTCTAAAGTTTTCCTCTGTGTTGTATTTTTTTTCTTCTATTTACTTTTTTCTTTTTCTTTTTCACTGGTATCACCTTACAAATATTATCTGTGCACACTTAATAGGGCGTTGGAGTGGCAGTGGAACTGTAGGTGTCTCACCTGCCATGTGGAAGACTCGGGTCGATTCCCAGCCAAAGCCCAAACCCCAGCCACTGGAGTGCCAAGCCCGGGATAAAGCGGGAGGGGCCCATCAGGAAGGGGTTAGGTGTAAAACCTGTTTGTGCAGAAGAGATGGTCCGCTGTGGCCACCCCTCCACGGGAGCAGCCCAAACACCAACACCATTGATGCACAGCTAATAACAATAATAAATAATTTTTCAAAAGTTTATAAAATGTGTTGTCAGCAGAATTCACTGTATTTTTGAACATTTATGAGAGGTAAAGCGGAGCCGTGCCACGTCTGATCTCCGTAAGTGGAAATCTGGTGAGCCTCCAGCGCTCCAGTGACACGTCGTTTAATTAAACTGTAATGCACAGAGACAGCAAACTCAAAGCTCCACTCGTTTAATGGATTTTACTCAGTGACCAGTCATGATGGTTTATAGTTACAGACAGTTTGGCTCACATACACCTCCGTCATCGTTTCCAAAAACTGAAAATGTTCCACTGGACTAATGGACCTTTATAAATAAGGACATGGGACTGAACGCTGTCCAGCTGCTTCGGACCAAATTACACTAAAACTTCTCGTGTCCTTGGTGTTTGTGGCTCCTCCAGGGAATAAGAAACGGAGATAACTGGGAGAATTTTGGCAGAATGCTGCAGCGTCCAACCCACTGTGCAGGCAAAGTTAAGGAACATGCAATGACGACCTGATGGTGGCGCTAGAGAGCACCATTTACACTTAAGATCTACCTTTAATTGTCCTACAGCTGGGAAAATCTTCTTAGTACAAAATTTTCTTAGTTCCTAAACTGTTAAACCTACAACCTTCTCCAGATACCTAAAACAAGCTTCAAGGGTTATTGTTGTTAATCTTACCCAGAACCTGCAAGTCACATGACCAGCACAGTCAACAACACATTGTGACACCGCCTTAAACCTGAGATCTACAGACTACGTCGCCCTGTAATAAACATTCATAAAAGAGATTTGTTTTCTTTCCGTTTGCAGGAGTGACCACAGTCCTGACCATGACCACTCTGAGTATCAGCGCTAGGAACTCTCTGCCCAAAGTGGCCTACGCCACTGCTATGGACTGGTTCATTGCTGTCTGCTACGCCTTCGTGTTCTCTGCTCTCATCGAATTCGCCACTGTCAACTACTTCACTAAGAGGGGCTACGCCTGGGACGGCAAGAGCGTCGTACCGGAGAAGGTTTGCAACTCTTAATTTATTCAGTTTTAATCTAAAATGACTTTTCCTCCATTAAAAATAGAAATAGTAGCCATCTGTCCCAGGGGACCAAACCTGGTGCTTAACATGGTGCTAAGTGTTTAGACTCAACCTCAGCTGGTTTTGGCCCAAGCAGGGTGTAAGGTACAACAACAACAGGACAGAAAATGACTTCAGAATGTAACATGATGTAGGGCATTTTCACATTCGTAATCCAGGATAATTTCTGAGAACACTTCACCCCAAAGTCTGGTTCATTTCTTTCCAGGTTCGGGAACCGTGTCCCTGTCTTCTTAAAGAGGTCTCGAGAACAGAGTACAGTATACATGGGCACGGATCAAATCTGCTTCAGTTTAGCGCGCAGATTGATTTCCTTTTTTCTTAGAGAGAGCGACTATACGCAAGTGTACCTGAGTTCAGTGAATAATAATAATGATAATAATAATGGGATTGCTGGCCAGCGGGGGAGTGGGGGGCATTACGGTTAGGGTTAGGCACTTGTAAACCTAGGGTTAGGGTTAACTGCTCTAACCCTACTGTAAATCTAGAGCAATTGTTCCTGAGCCTGGTACAAATAAACATGGTATAAATAAAGTGTGCCAGCGCCCTCAGTGCTCACAGTTAGAGATTATAAGATGATTGAGCAAAGATCTCAGTGGATCTCTCCCAGGTGTGGTTTTTAGCATTTAACATCCTGGGTGTAAATTAGTGAGATAAAATAATTCACATTCAAGGGTTTAATTTCCTGATCTCACGGTTCCTGGTATTTAGTTTCAAGGTACAAATACTGGATGAAAATTCCTAAAGTTAAATTGCTGTGCCTAAGTTTCTCAGCTCATGGTTCCTGGTTAGAGTCCCTGAGTGGAAGGTTTAAGGATAAATTCCTGGATGTAAGTTCCAGACAGGTGCACCGAGTTTGTCTCCTTCTTGCAGTGCTACCCTTAGATCATCCTGCTTGTTTTCTTTTCATTAAAAATGTATTCACCTCCTGCTTGCTTACAGCAAAAGAAGAAAAAGGAGTCTCTGCTGAAGAAGAACAACACCTACACGGCTGCCACGGCAACCGCTTTCGCCCCCAACATCGCCAGAGACCCAGGACTAGCGACCATTGCCAAAAGCGCGCCTCCTCCACCGACCGAGCCGAAAGAAGAGCCAAAACCCAAACCGGCCGAGGCCAAGAAAACATTCAACAGCGTGAGCAAAATCGACCGAATCGCCAGAATAGCATTTCCTCTGCTCTTTGGTACCTTCAACCTGGTCTACTGGGCGACATATCTAAATAAAAAACCCAAAATTCAAGATGCGCTAACACCCCACTAATCCTAAAACTTTGTTTGTCCCTCTTTCTTTCACCTCTCTTTCCTTTAAACGTCTCTTTCAAACTAGAACAAAATAGTGGTCAAGTTGCTAGTCTCTACTCCGCCACCTCTGTAATATAAGCTTCATTGATTTAAAAAAAGAAAACAGAAATCTAAAAAATGTGCTCAGTGCGTTGCCATGACGATTCCATCCCGATGCTAACGGTGCGCATCGCTACCTGTGTATATACTGTACATAAGCAGTATATAACTTCACCCTCACACATACAGGACAGGACTTTTAATTTCTCATCACACCATCATGCATGGATGCACTTTTTCCGTTTCCATGACGACGGTCGACGCTACCTTCGAGTGTTCTTCCATTCTCCGTAGTCGATGTTTTCTATTTTAAATAGATTTTTCGACATTGCAAGAGCAATAAAATAAAACATGTCTCAGTGAACACACGTTCGCTTTCTTCGGTCATAAACACTGAAGCAGTTTATCATAAAGTTGAATATTTATTTCACTTTACTGTAAATATTCTATAAAAAAATTAGAGATGTCAAGCATCTGTCCGAGCTTTGCTTAACATACGAGATACAATCATTTCGAGAGAGCTGTTGGGGTTTTTATGAAAAGACACTTTGAGGGTGATTATATAAAATATATAAATTATATAAATTATTTTACACCCATTACTTTTGAGAAAATCCATATGTCCACACTAGCAAGCTATAAAACATCAGAAAAAACTTTTTTTTATCATGTGACAGTACATGACTCATGTACATAAGCTTTATTAATGTTCTTTTTATTTATTTATTTAATTATTTTTAAGAAAGTGAAGAGGCGTATCCTAAATGAAATTATTCCCAGCCTTTACGATAGCTTGCACAAAGGGTGCCAATATTTATGGAAAGCACAGATTATATTTATTTGGCAGAAAAAATAATTCACTGAAGAATGCGGACGCGAAATTTGCACATGCGTTTGTCATTTCGTTCCAACATTAGCTCGGTGAATTCATGAGTCTTGGTTTTGTGAACCAATAGGAAACAAGTGGGCGGGGCCAAGAATGCATTGGAGAATGCACTGATCACTAAGCACTCGACTTTCTCAGCTCATCATTAATGAAATGTGTTTAACATACACAAGTATCCAGCTGCAACGCAGATGTGGTGAGACTCACGGCTTTGGATTTACTCTGTGATGTCACAAATTTATGCAAAGCCCCGCCCTCAGATCAAACAAATACGGAATTAATGTGCAATTAATGAAAACATTATTAATATTAGAAAATAGGCCACGACCACAGCGAAAAAACAGAGAATTTGCGCCAAATGAGATTTCTAAAAAAAAACAAGCAGAAATCAAACAAACCTATTTTGAATAAAAAAGCAGAATAGGCTACGTCCACAAGAAACTAACTTTGTCTCTTGCTAGTGTCAACACAATGTCAGGTTCTTTAGTAAAACTTTTTTTTTTCACGTAATTGCTGTGGAGTAAAATCGATCTACTTGAAGGGATTTTGCAGAAATGTATTTTATATTTAATATAAAACTAATTCTTTGCTCATTTCCACGTTTTGCTGTAGAGCTGCATGCTGAGAGCCCTCGTACCATAGGTCGGCCCGGATTTCTGTCACTTTGCTGCTCGTCGAATAAACACGAATGAGCGCGAAGCAAAGCGGCGCCTTTTCTTTGCTGCTGGATTGAAAAGGTACTCGCTAGGTGGCGCTCTAATCTCAGTGGGGTTTTTGTCTTTGGTTGAAAACTTTTGAAAACTCAGAAAGCACCAGCTACACTGCCTTCTGCCTCGCACACGCTGTTCCAGACCCGGCGGACTTCTGTTCTAGCTTCAGAACGCGAACCACGTCGTGACGCATCGTAGTCGCAGATCTGTTCGTTTATTCATCCATCCATTCTTTTTTTCTTGTAGCATGATGTCAGATAATAAACGGTTAGCACGATTTGGTGTTGTTGCGATTTCGAAAAATTAAGTTGATGTAGCAATATGAGAATAGTTAAAGGGCTTCTTCACGATCGAACACTCGTCATTCTGGACATTTGCACGTTTCTCAAGTGGACCGGACGTTCACACTACACGGCGATATCGCAGCGAATAAATACGCCACCTCTGTTCGGTTTCTGTTTGCGACGCTACGCCACTTCGGATGCACTCCTTCCTGTATCCTGAAATTCTTTTGTTTTTCCAATCTGAGCGGGTCACGTGACTGGAGTTGAAATGCACTCTGGGATTTGTAGGATATGCAAGCAGACAGGAACTCACTCCATGGATCAAACGCTGTATAAATATAAATATCTACATTATACAGAATATAAACAATACCATTATGGATGTTTATCATCAGCCTAAACGACATAGATGTGTGGCCTGTACGGGAAAATATATATATATATATATATATATATATATATATATATATATATATATATATATATATATATATATATAGTATATTATTCTACACACTGCATATATAAATACTCCATGACTTGTTCTACAGAGAATAAATATTGTTTGTACCGACTTATTGTTATGCATTTTGCACATTAGAAGCATCATTTACATATTTACATATTCACGTAGTCAGCTTTGTGCTATGCAAGGATAGTTTGAAACATGCTACTTAGCTTTTTCCCTCTTAATAGATCAAAAATATTGTACAGGAAATAAAGAACTCTATTATACTCCTTCTTCAGCTGTGGATACTTAAATTTTCTGGTCAATTAAAAAAATACATATAAATGTACTATATAAAGAAGTACATTTAGATTTATTTTTAATTTTTGTTCTGTATAGTTTCAGGGTCAGCTTAAATGTGGATTGCACTTTTCATGTTTTATGTTTAAAAAAACATTAGATTTTATTTATTTTTGGCACATGGCAATAAAATAAATAAAAACAAATCAAGGCTCAAAATAATTAGAATGAGAAATGTCATGTTTCTGTAAAATGTCACATTTCTGAAATGTCAAATTAAAATGTTTAATTTAAAAACAGAATATTAATTGATGATAAACATTTTGTCTGTTGCTTCAGGAATCTTTATAATGTGTTCTTGTTGACTTCCCCTGACTACTTAAAGGTCATTTTAAAAATGGTAATATTTTTAAATCTTTTCATTATAAAGCAAAACAAACAACCAAAAAAAACACACACACACACACACACACACACACACATACAAAACAAATCCTTAAACATTAAACACACAAGTTGTTTTTTTTTTTTCATGAAAAAAAAAGAATTTTAGTTTTCCATTTCCATTCCATTTTCAAGCGTTTAGTATTTAAAATATTAACCTTTTTTAAAAAAATGATTTGCAAATTCACTTTGCCTGAAAGTAAAAAATTAGAACAATTTGCAAAACATTTTTTTACTTTGTCCAAAGTATGTAGCTTCAGTAAACTGCTATAACAACTAGCTAACAAGCTAAAGTGTTAAATAAACAGCATGCTAATTAGGCAGCATGTCGAGGTTAAATTAGGTGTCATGCTGGAAAAAAAAACTTTTTTATATTACCACATGTAATACATGTATAAACAAGTATTTATTTATTTATTTTGACCATGGAAGTCATTATAAAAAAAAACAGACATTTTAGAGGAAAATAAAGCAATTAAAAAATATATTTTTAAAAGAATTGCAAAATCTAAATTAAATTTAAGTAATAATAATAATAATAACAAAGAAATTGGTTAAACAGATATGTAATTATACTGATAATTTGTAACGATTAATGCAAATTAAATTCAATAATTAATAAACGCTCATAACAAATAAAGTTAGTTTTCTGCATGGACAAATTGCTGTAAATGCAACTTTGACAAAATGATCTGATTGCAGCGATGCTTTATGGGTAACATGAGACAATCAACAGGAAATAGACAGAGGAAGTCAACAAGTGTCCAGTGAACATCGGGATTAACCTACTTAATCTTTAATTCCAAACATGAAAAAAATATTTTATATGAAATAAAAACAATCCACATCATAAATGAAAGAAATAATGAATAGAAAACAGTGATGAACTGAACAGCACTTACAAAAATATAAACTATAAGCTATAAACGCAACTGAATTTACTGAAATAAAATGATAAGATTTTTTATAGCTGAGCCTATTTTTCCTGTTTGTTTGTTTGTTTGTATGTTTGTTAGATTCAAGTTTTTTTGTCCATTTATAAGCACAAATGGTGAATTCTCTGTTAGAAGTGTGTGTTTAACTTGTGCGTAGCTGAGCAGTAATCTGATACAGGGTAGAAACTTCAACATGCTAATGAACACGCACACACACACACACACACACACACACACACACGCACACACACACACACACACACACACACACACACACACACACACACACACACACACACACACACACACACACAGCTTTAACTTGGCCTGCATCCCTGGTATGGTGTGTGTGTGTGTGTGTGTGTGTGTGTGTGTGTGTGTGTGTGTGTGTGTGTGTGTGTGTGTGTGGTTGTGTGTGTGTGTTTGTGTGTGTGTGTGAGCGAGGGAAATAAGGAGTTTCTGGAGTATAAATGTGAGGTTTTATGTTTCAGCTCTGTACAACTGCATTCATCTTTGAATAAAACACTTAAACTACAACAGCTGGGCTTCTTACTCTCTTCTTTACCTGGTGTGTTTTTTTTTTTTTTTGTGAAGTCATCGCACACTTACACACTCACACACTTACATACTCACACACTTACACACTCACAAACGCTACAGGTGTTGGGAACACCAGTAAGCTTAATCTGTTAATCTAGTCTAATCTGCATGTATTTGAACTGTTGGAGGAAACCAGAGTACCCAGGAAAAACCCACCAAGCACGGGGTGCAAATTCCACACACACACACACGCACACACACACACACACACACACACACACACACACACACACACACACACACACACACACACACACACACCAAGGCAGGAATCTAACAGAACTTCTTTAGATTGCATATAATATCAGACTGAGACGGAGGAACAACACTGATTATTTAACAGTGATTCAACAATGCTTTCATCCTAAAAGCTAGCAATAAATGGAACAAAATTGAATCTGCACTGGTTGCCGTGGTAACGATGCTGGAGGCTTGCACGCAGCCTGATATTTCCTCTTATATCTTGCCGTATTCCTGTACGCTCCTCTGGCTTGGCCTGTACCGATGCAGCCTCCCAAAGTGCTATCAGACATCTCACTCCGTCCTCTGTGCAGGTACGACTGTTCTCCATCACCACACCGCGATTACACCAGACGCTCTTCCTGAAAACACGCTGTGGAAAATTCAAGTGCACGGCTCTTACATACTTAGCGGTAAAAGCTCCAACAGCAGGAAAAGACCTCCATGACCTCCTAAAGCACAGCCACTTAACTTTCTACTAAATTATAAGTTTTACTTTCGTCTCCATTTCTTTCGTCGTCCCCCCGCTTTAGGAGACACTTCTTCAGGAATCTCAGTCTGATTTCAATCCACCTCCGGATGTGTATCAGATCGGATCAGATCCCAGGTTTTTTACTGTTCAGACCACATGAAAGCTATCGGATTCCAGTCTGGATACACTAAAGATCAGATGTGTGCTCTCTGTCTGATCAAGGCCTAAAAGATGCCATGTGTAGATGTTTAACAGGAAGTTGCATCACCTGGATTTCTTGAAGATCATTAAAAGAAGAAACAATGTTATTTTGTAAATTGTACATTTAACATATTTACTTATTAGTATAAGTATTAAGTATTATTAATATATACATATTAGTTTCACTTATCTCTTTATTCTGCTTTTTTGTTTTCTGTCCATTTTAATACTGTTGACTTTTTTCCTTCTGTTCTTTATTAAGCATTGTGTTTTCTTTAATCTCTCTCTAATCCCCCCGTATATAAAACTGTTTTTAATAATAAATTTAAGATATGTAAGACTAAATGAGTGTGAGATAAAATATACAAATTTAGAATAAATTAAAGGATCATTAACAAAAATAAAATGAAGATGAAGTAAAAGTTTCTTTTTTCTCTTTCTCTTATCTATATGATCTTTTTTTCTATATTCTATATATTCTATATTTATATTCTGTTTCAATTTTGTGAAAATTTCCTTAAAAAAGAGAATTTCATAATGTATTATTTTCTTTCTTTCATTCTATTTTCCTTCATTTCCCCTAAAGTTAGGCAGAGAAGAATGCTCCTTTAACATGTAATTATTTAACATAATAATTATTTATTTTAATAATGAAATAAAATCATTTAGTCACAATATTCCGCTGTATTTCTTAATATTGGCCTGTATACACATGTATTTGCAATTAAAAAATTCTAAACACGTTCATTTGTGTTCGTGTACGTGGAGCGCCGGACAAACGAGTGTCTATGTAGGCACGTGAATGTTTGAAAAGCATGTGACTTGAGGCTGAGCTCTGATTGGATCTTTTCAAATCATCCTTGGGGCGCAGCGTTGTGTGCCCCGAACCCTCCTACTTTTGTTCTTAGCGAATCAATATTGTTTTTAAATATTTGGGCTCATGTGATTGGACCATTCTCAACGAGTCTTTTCCAGCACTTCTTATGGCAAGCGGAGCTGCTGACTGGATGCGATGTGAGTCAGGCCTTTATTTTATACTAAAATTCAAATGTAATTTTTATTTGTCACATACACAGTCATACACAGTACGATATGCAGTGAAATGCTTAGACAACTGCCCGTGACTTTAAAATAAAGACTATTAATAGGAAATAAATATGAAAAACAAAATAGAAAATAAATTTAACTAAGAAAAAATAAAATATCTGTACAATACAAAATGTACAATTTAAGAAAAATATAAGAAAAACCTAGCTGTACAATATATAAAATATAGAATTGTGGAAATTTGTGTGGGAATGGAGTGAACATAAATAGAACGGAATGTCCAGGGGGTGTGCAAATATGCTGTAAAGTGTCATATTTAAAGTGACTTGTGTGCATCTTTAAAGTGACTTATGTGCATTATGTCCATGAGTGTGCAGGTGTGCAGTGACCACTAGTGTCAATGAATGTCCAGAATGTCCAGAGTGAGTGCAAGAAACATGTGTGTATGTACTAGTAGTAATGATGCTTAATCACCTGATAGATGGCTATTTACAGGCGAGTATTAAAATTTAAATTTTGTTTGCGTCCCCCCCAAATTTTTTTTGCACCAGCCGCCACTGCTCCATTGTTCTCTCTATTTCTTTTTTTCTTATTTTTCCTCAAAGATGAAAACAGAAGGAGACGGACGAGTGGCTGCAGCGTGGATTTCAAAGCAAACAAGGGGACGTGTTCCTGAGCTACAGATCGCGGCCACTCTCTCTGTCTCTCTCTCTTTGTCTCTGTCTCTCTGTCTCTGTCTCTCTGTCTCTCTCTGTCTCTCTCTCTGTCTCTCTCTCTCTCTCTGTCTCTCTCTGTCTCTCTCTCTCTCTATCCGTCTCCGTACGTTTCTCCTCGCAGATGAGGGAGTTTGGGATTCTGATTTATTTCCCAGCGTTCGTCTTTCCCAGAGCGCCTCTGCACTGTGGAGGTGTTCTTCAGCAGGAAACAGCTCGATGCTAACAGGGTTAGCATGGACATGTGCTAAAACACTGTGGCTGCATTAGATTCCCTCTGAACGACATCATGTCATTGAGGCAGTAATGAAAACTGCTGAGAGCTAGCGGGACCTAAAAGGCTAAAGTTAGCCATGATAGCAGTAACGCTTAGAGAAAATAGTTTTATTCATGTTTGTTGCTGCCTGCCGAAACCCACAGAAGCACACAAGCTACAAAGATAACTAGCTTATAAGAAAAGGCTGAATCCCAAATTCCTCTCTAATCAAGGGCACTACTGGGTGTGTGGATCAAGGGGTTGCTCTACATAGCACACTAGCTATTTGGGATTCAACCCCGGAACGGTTAGTTAGCTATTAATCAGAAAGCTTGAAATGTCAGCGTTAGTTAACGTTACCTGCAAATTATTTTTAAGCGCAACGTATTCCACAGCATCATCTCATTTTCGACTGAAGCACTGTCACATGTTTGTTTGTACAGCGTCTGAGATGACCAAGTTATGATAACAAATCAAACTTCTGTAAATCAATATCCTTATTAACTTCTTCATCCATTTTCACCAAAACATACTGCATATGAAAATGATCAGCAGAACAGAAGCTGACGGTTGCTAGGATACTCTTTTATCCGTGTGACAAAGCATCGGGTAGCCTAAATACATAGCATAATTACGGTGCTTCAGCCATCCACTGTGACTGATGTCATGGTAGACATGTGACTAACAAAGGCCAATATATACAGTACAATATATATATATATATATATATATATATATATATATATATATATTTTTTTTTTTTATCAAAACCCAACCAACATATTATTGTTATTAAATTGCATACATAAATAAACATAAACACAAATGCAGGTTGATTTGTCCATCATGACAGAACTGTTGGATTTATTGTGTTTTGCAAAATCATGCAAAAATCACACTTACTGTATATAACATACAGTACTATTTACAATTTGGAATAGTGCTGTGGAATTTGCTGCTGTGGAAGTGTTCACATTCGTCTGGACGTGTGTTTTCTGGACGCCGTTTCCCAGAATCAACTGACCAGCTCCATTTACACTGACCATGTTTCTTCGCTCCTAATGAGATCATTCCGATGAGAGATTCCCGTGAAACTCTCACACCTGGATAAAGGAATGTTCACTTCAGGTTCAGGTTGTGACGAGTCGAGCTCCATGTTTTGATTGCTCGTGTTTGCTGCGAGGTGTAATTAGCGGAACATGAGAACACTCGTTAGTGGAGGTTAGATGGATGTGTTTCATCATTTGGCCCCTGAAATAACCGTGTTTATGTTCCTGATCTACTGAGAGCTGAAGTGATTATGGATTCTGTCATTTGACCCAAATTTAGTGTTTCAGCAAATAAAAACATCTGTAACATCAGCACACACAAAGCACCTGCACAGCTGTCAATCATTCTAGGTTCATTTGCTTATCGGCTCGTTGGCGGTTTTTATTGTGGGAAGTTTTTCTGAGTGATAATTAAAATCAGCACACTCTAAGGCACTCTAGAGTTTATGCTCCAACTGTTTTGCATTGTTCTTGTAGCGTAACATCATATATGGAAACTTTAGTTTATGTCTTCAGTATATTCATCTCTTGTCAAATGCATTCCTAATGACTGTCTGAAACATACATTCATAATATACGCTGTGTGTGTGAATGTGTGTGTGTGTGTTGGTGAGAGAGATTAATGTGTCACAGAGTCGAGACACTGAGGAAAAGCTGAGCGTAATCGGATGGAGGAGAGCTGGAGCTGGAGTGGAGTCGGTGTGGTTGAATGTCGAATGCGAGCGAAACTCTTTACAGCTTTCCAAAATAGATCCATACAAACGTCTTTAAGTGTGTTCTTCAGGGCTTTTCTTCAACCAAAGTCATCACACTGGGTTCATTCTGTTACTCTTAACGCGTAATGAGAATGGATCTGGACGCTGCTTTGCCTCGGGCTGGAAAAACCTAATGATATACCGGAATGAACTTCTCTGGAGGTCTGAAATGTTCCTCGTAAATGGAACAATGCAGCACGAGCAAAGAGCGGCATGACGTTCGCTTCCTGCGGCGGTGTCTAAGCTGGAACTTGCACAGAAACCAGACACTTACAGTCGAATGTGGACTTCACTGCAACTCACGCTAATCTGGGACTGTAGTGCAGGAATATATTAATGCACTCTGTCTGATACCGTATAGTTTCTATAGTAATTTGTTTGTGTTCCAGACTGTAATATTAAGGAAAGGAGTCTCCAGTGTCAGTGCTTTGTAACATGAACTATAAAAAAACTTAAAAAAAAGCACTTTAAAGGGACACACCTCTCAAAAAGTTCACTATGAGCTCAGCAGGGAATGCAGACCATTAATGATCATGATGAGGATGATGAGTCCTTTAGAGCTTTGAGTCCAAATAATCCAATATTTATTAATGCTTATTTCTGAACCCTTGTAATTTTCTTGAGGGATAGTTGTTTATTATTACTGCTACAATAATACTAATTTCTGCTAGTTAGTTAAAATGCTAATATCACTGATTAGACAGTATGGGCGCATTATTTTTTAAATAATTGATTTTAGATTTTTTAATGATTTTCTCCCCTAATTTAGTCGTAGCTAATTCCCACCATCACTCTGTCATCAAGGCCACAACCACCAACCAGGCAGGACAAAGGCTATTATGTGTTTCCTCCAAGACATGTGACTCCACCTAACCACATCTTTTCAAACTGCTTGCAAAAGAGCTTCTGAGAGGCAGGAATCGAACCTGGCTGGGAATCGAACCTGGACCCTGGAGGTGCAAAGCGACTGATTAATGCTTTATTTTACAGCAAATATATAACCTTAACCCTAAACTATATATATATATATATATATATATATATATATATATATATATATATATATATATAATTAAATATTGCATTGGTTGAATGTGTTTTACTGTATATCAGAAAATCCTGGTTGATTTTCAGCAGCGTATTAAACTCAGCGTATCTTACGGCTCAGTTTAAGGCTCTGGTTTAACTTTCATTTCTGTTTTTGTACTCATAATGCTTAGCTCGGTTGTGCAAGAAATGTTCGGAGAAAAGGTTTTAAATCCAAACAGATATTGTGAAATGTCTAGAGAGTCAGCATGGTGCCATGAAACACAACTTTTCGCTAAGCAGTCGACTCTACAGGACGGTCAGGAGCTCATTTTCCTGCTTTAACGCTCCTACAGGGAAAGTTAGCGCGTCTCGGAGCACCAGCCAGACTCCAGCGTTAGCCAGACTCCAGCAGGTTCTAGTAATTTGCAGAGAAAAGGTTCTCTAAGTGGACTCTAGGGAGCCGTAACGAGCGCCTAATGAGGAACCGAAGACAAAAGTAATGAACTTGTCAGACGTGGTGTGTGAGTCCGGTCGGAAATTTAACGACCACGGCGCCCGGTCTCCTCTGTTTGATTTTCCAGCTGTGTTTTTTAGCGCCTAACCGGTTCGGGTCGGTGTGAAAACAACTCTATTGATCCTTCTTTCTCTCATTTCTCTGTATCACTTTAATCGATGTTCTGCCGTGAGTGCTTTCTCGTTAGTGTTAGTAGTGTTAGTTCCCTCGATTCTGCTCCGGTTCCATCTCTCAAGACGTGATTAGTCTCGTTATCTCATTAGCATGTGCACTTAGTTCTTCATTTGTAGTGCGTGACTGAGAAATCTAAACCATGCTGTTGTTGCTCTTGTTGTTTTTGCCCACATTTTAGCTTCTTAAGGTAATTAAACTCATCAAAATTAACTGGTCTGGTTTTTCCCCCTGAGTTGTGTACGGTTTGATCGTTCCTCAGACTAAATGAAACTGAATCTTCTTATAGCACAGACAGCAGAGTAACGTGAGCTCAGCGGCGATCGCTCGAGTTGTCATTGTGTCACTTTGCTGAATTTACAATTATTTAAACTGATTTTCTTTTTAATAAGATACAGAGCTGATGGAACAATTGTAGACAAAAACTTTCTGATTCTGTCAATTAGCATCTCTTTGGTCTCACTGAAGAAAGCTTCCCAACACGAGTGTTTTTCCTGAAACGGAGCACCAGATATCTGATTGGACTTCACGTCACTTCTTTTTTTTTAGTTTTGATGATGAAGTTGTGATGAGATCACGTTATGATGTTCCTTTTTCAAAACACTACATGCAAAGACTATTTTCAGGTTTATTAAGATTTGGCACATTTAACTTACAGCACAGTGAAATGATTTCTTCACATATCCCAGTTAGGAAGCTGGGGTCAAAGCACAGGGGCAGCCAGAATACAGCGCCCCCTGGAGCAGATGGGGTTAACAGTCACAGCCTGGTGGTGCTGGGGCTTGAACCCCTGACCTTCCAATCAATAACCCAGAGCCTTAACCGTTTGATCGACCACTGAATCGAGCGGTGTTCCTCAGGGCTCCATCTTCAGCACCTTTGTGCTTTACCCACAATCATGGGAAAGTGTAAAGAAGTGTAAAAAAATTATAAATGAAAGTCACATTTAATATAACAAATAGTTTGAAACCTGCTTAATATATCTATTTTTAATTTTCTTAAACTTTCAGACACTGAACTGTTTCAACCTGCCTGTTTCTCTCTCTCTCTCTCTCTCTCTCTCTCTCTCTCTCTCTCTCTCTCTCTCTCTCTCGCTCTCTTAGTAGGATTATCTCTCGCCCCTGCAGGTTTGTTCCCGGAGATCCAGATGGCCCGTCTGTCATCGCCGCTCTCCTAAACAGCAGGAAAAAGAATAAAATATTCACCTGTTCACGTTTCCTTCCCTGAGACTCTGACAGATGGAAGCGCGCGCTGCTGTCGCTCTCACTGCTTCTATAATTCATATTATTCTCTAAGCTCTTTCTCAGACTCAGCGGTTTGGGCGTAGGCGCTCTGGGTATTGTGTTGGAGAAGAACGCTGATGTCACCGACATAATTCACATCACAGGGGCATGAAATCATCTTCTGTAATCAACTTCACAGAGTCACAGTTTATTTACTCACAAGAGTTATTAATGTGATATTAAAATACACTTACATTAAATTATTGAAACCTTATTAAGTAAACAATCAATCAAACAAACAAACAAATAAATAAATTTAAAAAATATATATTATTATTACACTAAATACCAAAAAAAACGAAGAAAAACATTAATGCACCAGTAAATCACCACGTAATAGGAATAAAAAATATATTGAGTAACATTTTTAAAGAACGGTGTAATATGTCTTTATTAAAGATTTTAAAATATCAATTAATCCACAGATCAGTGTTAGAATTAGTGTTAAATAATTATAAAAGTGGAGAAAGATAGAAAGGACACAGTGTGTGTGTGTGTGTGTGTGTGTGTGTGTGTGTGTGTGTGTGTGTGTGTGTGTGTGTAGATAAGCAGATAATCATACAGCACATTCTTATAATAAAAAAAAAAAGAAAACTCAGAAAAAAAAGTCATTATTAAGCCGGTGGATCTCTCTCTATCTCCCTTCCTGTTTCTGTCTCTCTCTCTCTCTCTCTCTCTCTCTCTCTCTAACCTCCACTCTGTGTCATATTTTCTCCCTTAATAACACCTACATATTTTCGCGAGGCGGACTTATGCAACTAAACTTATGTAACATCATTAAACCCTTTTCTCTATGTGTTTGTGCCGTCAGAGGGTGAGCAGTGTTTCCCCGACTGCACACCAGAGCCGAGACGTGTTTTCATCTTTTTACAAAAACAAACGTGTACATGGACAAACCAACAAACATAGCGTTACAGACAGAAAGAAAACAATCAGCGAGATTGAGATTTGAGTAATTAATCTCAGAGGAGGCGGTTGCGGTTTCTGCTCCTTCAGCGTCTCGTCCCGTCCCGGAGAACTGCACTGAGCTCGCGATCGCGTGTCCGACTTCACCACTCTTCATACACTGTTGTTTTTAAAATACTTTTAAAATTGTTTAATTGTCATCAGATTGTGAACACACACAGCTACTACTGTACAACAATTTGAATGAGTCACTAAACTGAATGAATCAGAATCAGTTACTGAGCCGTCCCTTTCATTCAGAGCCAAATCGATCAAAACACACAACATGACTCTCACACACTCATTTTATACCAGCCTGTGTGACATCATCATCATCTGACAATGCTTTCTTTTAAACATTTGCTAACTACATGAATTGTTTTTGCACCAGACCTGATTCTGTCAGTGAATCATTTTAGTAAAAAAACTCACAACTGACTCAATGTGCACTCCTAGAGTCAGTGCTGGAGTCAGTGAATCATTTAGACTGAGAGTGACTCCTCTCTCATCTGTCAGGCTCGGTAGAGGGCGTTGTGGATCCAAGTGCTGAGGTTTGGAGTGTATGCCGATTGACGTGACGTTAAAGAGTGCTTGTGATTCACTTAGTGATGCTTTGAAGCTGTATTGGGAACTCCGCGTTGAACAGGGACAGCGTTGCTGTAATGCAAAAGCTAGTAGTTCCGGCAGGAGTGCGCCGAGGCGAGGGGCGATGTGTCTGACGCTCCTCCGGAGAATGCGGAAGTGCGCCGAGCCGGCGTGTAACCTGAGCCGTGTGCCGGCGCGAGAAGCCGGAAGCGTAGTGAGGCCGGAGTATGCAGCGATCCTCTGGGGAATGCGGAAGTGTGCAGAGCCGGCGTGTGACCTGAGCTGTGTGCCGGCGCGAGAAGCTGAGGTAGAGTGAAACCGGAACGTACAGAGCCGGCGTATGGATGACAGCGTGAGCTCAGCGGGGAGCGAGGTTAAATCGTGGTCGGAGAGCAGGCGAAGGTCGTAGCCGGAGTGACGAGAGAAGGGTCCGTAATCCAAAATCGTGGTCGGGGAAGCAGGTAAGTGATCGGCAACGGGAAATATCCAAATAACAAATCCAAATCGAGAGGCAGAGACGTGGTCAGAAAAAACAAAGCGAGGTCGAAACTAGACAGACAGAGACGGAAGAAAACACTGGTGAATTGAGGCGGGTAAGGCGCACAATAAACTGGCGACATGACGGAGTCAGAGCGTGGCTTAAATAGGATAGGCAATTATGTCAGTGATACACAACAGGTGTGGGGAACAGGAAGTGAGATAGTGAGATGAAAGGAATGCTCAGGTGATCATGACGGGGCTGTGGCTTGGCGTGACATGACAGTACCCTCCCCCCTACGAACGCCCCCAGGCGTTCTAGCAGGTGCTTCGGGGTGGAGTCTGTGGAAGTCTGTGATCAGGGAACGGTCTAGAATGAATTTGGCGGGTACCCAAGTTCTCTCTTCGGGGCCGTAACCCTCCCAGTCTACTAAATATTGGATCCCCCGTCCGCGGCGGCGAGACTTGAGGAGGCTGCTGACAGTGAATGCTTCGCCCCCATCAATGAGTCGGGGGGGTGGGGGAGGTTGGGGAGGTGTAGACAGTGGGCAAGAGACCAGGCGACGAATCTGGGAGACGTGGAATGTGGGGTTGATTCGGCGCATGGAGAGAGGTAGAGACAGTCGGACGGAGCACGGGTTGATGATGCGGTTGATAGTGAAGGGGCCGATGAACCTTGGGGAGAGTTTCTTTGAGGTGGTCTTGAGGGGAAGGTCATGCGTAGATAGCATTACCCTTTGGCCGATCCGATACCTTGGAGCTGATGATCGGTGACGGTTAGCGTGACGCCGGAAGGAGCTAACGGTGCGCAAAAGATGGTTGCGGGCCCGCAGCCATGTCCTCTTGCAGCGACGGACAAATGTTAGGGCTGAGGGAACAGCCACCTCCTCCTCCTGGGCAGGAAAGAGGGGAGGTTGGTAGCCTAGGCAGCAGTGAAAGGGAGACATGCCTGTGGAGGAGGTCGGTAGTGAGTTGTGGGCGTACTCAACCCAGGGGAGGAAGTGGCTCCAAGAGGACGGGTCCCGAGAGGCCATGCACCTTAGGGACTTTTCTAGTTCTTGGTTCATCCGTTCGGTCTGGCTGTTAGTTTGAGGGTGAAATCCAGATGAGAGGCTGGGGGTAGCGCCGATGAGGTTACAAAAGGCTTTCCAGAACTGGGCCGAGAACTGGGGGCCCCTGTCCGAGACAATGTCAATGGGGAGCCCATGAAGGCGAAAAACATGGTTGACCAGGAGCTCTGCTGTTTCTTTGGCTGATGGGAGTTTGGGTAGTGGGATGAAATGAGCTGATTTGGAAAAACGATCTACAATGGTAAAGATGCATGTATTGTCCTGTGATGGTGGTAGTCCAGTGACAAAATCGATGGAGATGTGGGACCAGGGGCGGTGAGGGATGGGGAGAGGTCGAAGTAACCCTTCTGGCGGTCTTTTTGTGTTCTTGTTCCTAGAACAGACGTCGCAGGAAGCCACAAAATTTTTAACATCCTCCTTGATGGTGGGCCACCAAAAGTGTTGGTCTAGGAGAAAGAGGGTGCGTGCCACTCCAGGATGGCAGGCCAGCCTGGAACTATGGGCCCAGTCCAACACTTGAGGGCGCACAGAGGCAGGGACAAAGAGTTTGTTGGGAGGAACGACACTTGGGCCTGGTTCTTGCTCGAGGGTCTGCTGAACGAGATGTTCCACATCCAGTTGGGTCGTTGCCACAAGACAGTGGGGGGGAAGGATCGTTTCTGGCGAGGACGTGTCTTGGGAAGAGGGGAACTGTCGTGAGAGGGCATCAGGCTTGACATTCTTGGAACCCGGGCGATAAGATAATGTGAACAGAAAACGAGAGAAGAATAGTGACCATCGTGCCTGACGTGAATTTAGCCTCTTAGCAGTCTTTAGGTACTCTAGGTTTCGATGATCCGTCCAAACGAGGAAGGGATGTTCCGCCCCCTCCAACCAATGTCTCCATTCCTCAAGTGCCAGCTTGACTGCCAGAAGTTCACGGTCTCCAATGCCATAATTCCGTTCAGGGGGTGTGAGACGACGGGAGAAAAAGGAGCAAGGGTGGAGTTTATTGTCCTTGGGGGACCTCTGTGAAAGGATGGCTCCAACTCCGGTCTCCGATGCGTCTACCTCCACAACAAACTGAAGGGCGGGATCTGGGAAGATGAGGATGGGTGCTGTGGTGAAGCGGCGTTTGAGTTCCTTAAAGGCCTCCTCGGCCAGAGAGTTCCATCGGAAAGGAGTCTTGGAAGAGGTGAGTGCAGTAAGTGGAGCTGCCACCGTACTATAACTTCGGATGAAGCGACGATAAAAATTGGCGAACCCTAGGAAACGTTGCAGCTCACGCCTTGAAGAAGGTGCCGGCCAGTCCGTAACCGCTTTGACCTTGGTGGGGTCCATCTGAATGCCATCAGGGCAGATGAAGTAACCTAAAAAGGAGGTGGAGGTGACATGGAATTCACATTTTTCAGCCTTGATGTAGAGCTTGTTTTCCAGCAGCCGTTGAAGGACCTGGCGTACATGGCATTCGTGTTCTTTTACAGAACGTGAAAAAATTAGGATGTCATCCAGGTAAGCAAAGGCAAAGACATTGAGGAAATCCCTCAGGACGTCATTGATGAGGGCCTGGAACACGGCTGGCGCATTGGTCAAACCGAACGGGACTACTAGGTACTCATAGTGGCCCGTGGGTGTGTTAAAAGCAGTCTTCCACTCATCACCCTCTCGTATTCTAACCAGATGGTAGGCATTTCTTAAATCAAGTTTGGTGAATACATGGGCATCTTGAAGGAGTTCGAAAGCAGAAGACATCAGCGGGAGGGGATAGCGGTTCTTTATGGTGATCTCATTCAAGCCTCTGTAGTCAATACAGGGTCTGAGGGACTTGTCTCTCTTTTCTACAAAGAAGAATCCTGCGCCTGCCGGTGACGACAATGGACGGATAATCCCTGCTGCGAGTGATTCATTAATGTATTGTTCCATGGCCTCTCTTTCTGGGCGAGAAAGGGAGTAGAGTCGTCCCTTGGGTGGAGAGGTTCCAGGAAGCAGGTCAATGGCGCAGTCATAGGGGCAGTGGGGTGGTAAGGAGATGGCCCGTGACTTACTGAACACTTGCCGTAAATCATGATATACAGTGGGAACCTTGGTTAAGTCGGGGATCTCCTCTCGTGGTACGGATAAGATTCGGCTCCTAGGGGCTGAGTGTAGACATGAGGAGAGGCAGGCGGGGCTCCAATCGAGGATGCTCCTTGTAACCCAATCGATGTGGGGGTTATGAAGTCTTAGCCATGGGAGCCCCAGAACCAGAGGTGCATGAGCATTTTGGATAATAAGGAATGAGATGGTCTCGATGTGATTTCCAGAAAACTGTAGGGTGATGGGAGTGGTGAGATGGGTAATGGGGGTGAGTCTGCTGCCATCAAGGGCCTGAACGGTAAAGGGTTGGCTCAGAGGTGTGAGAGGGATTTGGAGGTCGGAGGCCGTAGAAGCAGAAATTAGATTCTGGTCAGCCCCGGAGTCCACTAAGGCATGAGTAGTGTAAGACCGATCACCGTGAGTGATGGTTACTGAGAAACATGATCGCTGGTCCGGGGAAGAACAAGAAGCTGGGCCCCCCTGCATCCCCAGAACTACGAGGGGGCCTGACCTTTTAGTGGACAGGTTCGAACGACATGGCCGGTCTGACCGCAGTAGAAGCAGGCGCCGACGTCTCTGCGACGCTGACGCTCCTTTGGAGAAATGCGTGTGTGACCTATCTGCATGGGTTCAGGGGGTGTTTCAGGAGTGACCAAGGCAGGCACCGAGGTGTGAGATGCGAGAGTTGGCTGACGTTCACTTCGCCGAGTCCGTCTCCGGGCATCAATGCGGATCGCTAGGTCAATGAGCCCCTGTAATTCTGAAGGAAGCTCTCGAGCCGCCAGCTCGTCTTTAATTGAATCTGTGAGTCCGTGGAGGAAACAATCGAAGAGCGCTTTTTCATCCCAGTCACTAGAGGGAGCCAGGGTCCGGAAATCTATGGCGTAGTCAGATACTGAACGGAGCCCCTGGCGAAGTTGAAGTAATTGGCTTGCTGCCTGGTGACCTGAGAATGAGCGGTCAAAAACCCTCCTTATTTCATCCGTAAAAGTTTTAAATGTAAAACAACATGGAACTTGGGCATCCCATAATGCCGTCCCCCACTCTCTCGCCTTTCCAGTGAGAAGGGTGATAATGTAGGCAACCTTAGAGCGTTCCGTGGGAAATGACGTGGCCTGTAATTCTAGAACTAGGGAGCATTGAGACAAAAAAGAACGACAAGTAGCTGGGTTCCCATCATAAGTAGGTGGAGGAGGGAGGCGTGGCTCCTGGGTGGGAGAAAATACCGGTGGAGGGGGGGTTCGGGGAGTGGGTGCAGGAGGAGGTTGGTTTTGAACCTGAGCGGAGAGGGATTGCAGAGTTTCAGTGATGGTTTGCAAAGTATTAGTGATTTGAGTAATCTCCTGTTGATGAGTGCCTAAGAGGGCTCCTTGACTCTCTAATGCCCCCCTCAGGTGAGCTGCCTCTGCTGGATCCATTTCAATGGGCAGTTTATTCTGTCAGGCTCGGTAGAGGGCGTTGTGGATCCAAGTGCTGAGGTTTGGAGTGTATGCCGATTGACGTGACGTTAAAGAGTGCTTGTGATTCACTTAGTGATGCTTTGAAGCTGTATTGGGAACTCCGCGTTGAACAGGGACAGCGTTGCTGTAATGCAAAAGCTAGTAGTTCCGGCAGGAGTGGGCCGAGGCGAGGGGCGATGTGTCTGACGCTCCTCCGGAGAATGCGGAAGTGCGCCGAGCCGGCGTGTAGCCTGAGCCGTGTGCCGGCGCGAGAAGCCGGAAGCGTAGTGAAGCCGGAGTATGCAGCGCTCCTCTGGGGAATGCGGAAGTGTGCAGAGCCAGCGTGTGACCTGAGCTGTGTGCCGGCGCGAGAAGGCTGAGGCGTAGAGTGAAACCGGAACGTACAGAGCCGGCGTATGGATGACAGCGTGAGCTCAGCGGGGAGCGAGGATAAATCGTGGTCGGAGAGCAGGCGAAGATCGTAGCCGGAGTGACGAGAGAAGGGTCCGTAATCCAAAATCGTGGTCGGGGAAGCAGGTAAGTGATCGGCAACGGGAAATATCCAAATAACAAATCCAAATCGAGAGGCAGAGACGTGGTCAGAAAAAACAAAGCGAGGTCGAAACTAGACAGACAGAGACGGAAGAAAACGCTGGTGAATTGAGGCGGGTAAGGCGCACAATAAACTGGCGACATGACGGAGTCAGAGCGTGGCTTAAATAGGATAGGCAATTATGTCAGTGATAGACAACAGGTGTGGGGAACAGGAAGTGAGATAGTGAGATGAAAGGAATGCTCAGGTGATCATGACGGGGCTGTGGCTTGGCGTGACATGACATCATCAGCTGAGTCAGGGTTTGATTCTGTCAATGATTTTACCTTAAAAGGAAAGAATTGAAAACTAAGATTTTGCTTATTTATTTTACATAACATATTATAAATATTTAATATTTTTATATAAACACACAAAGACGATAACACAGAACGAGAGAGAGGGATAAAGAGAGATAGAGCGAGAGAGAGAGACAGCAATGTCCCACAGCATGGTGTATTCTGTTCTTCTAAATTTTACATTCTGATTTCATCATTTTTCTTCCTGATCAGAAGCTGCGACACAACAGAGTTGACTGATTGCTGAAATCACACAGCACAATAGCATCCGCATTTCTGCTTCAGAATACGACACACACACACACACACACACACACACACACACACACACACACACACACACAGTGACTGTAAAGACCACTGAAAAGTGTCAGCAGAAGAGAGACCTTCAGAAATGTGACTTGTTGTAGCACAAATCAGCTCAAAGCTCTAAACGTCTCATTTGACCCATTCAATGAATCATTACAAATTAATTACTGTTCGACTAAAATACTTCATCACATCGTGGTTATGGAGTCATGGTGATGGAGATTAATAAATTGTGAGTAACATGTCATCGCTTCACTCACGAGACTGTTTAGAAGGTCATGGGTTCGAGTCCGTGAATCGTTGAGGCTGTGACAGAGATTCGGTCGTCTCGCGGTCATCTCAGTGAATCAGGGCTCGTGTCAGACCGCTCGGATCTCCTTTAGTGAACGGCCTGTCCGTGTCTTGGTTAATGTAATGATGATGTTTGTACTGAAGCTCAGGATTAAAACTTTCCTAAAACTTTCTGAACATTTCGAGATCCATGTGAGTGCTGTTGATGAATCTTAAATCGAACATCATCACTTGACTCACTGAATCTGAAGCATTTCTGTGAATCGATGCCTGCCACGTCAAACATACCCTCATTCAGCTCACATGAGAGTATGATTACAAATTATTGGCACCCCTCTGTACTGTAATAACATCAAGAGGAGATCCCAATCCCAGGGTAAACCTCCAGTCCCACCCTTACTGGCAGTGAAGCAGATGAAGTTTAAACACGACCAGAGGAGGGAGTTCCTCTTTCTCCATAATGTTATTTCATATTTATCTGAGCACTCCGTGATCTCCTGCAACCTGCAGTAATGGCATTAACACTTTACTCAGGGCTCAACACCAGTCTCTTCTTCAGTCTGAGTGAAGTCAAATCAAGTCAAGGCCACTTTAATATCATTCCCTCCATCTGCTCGTGCATGCCGCAATGACATATCGGGTGTCCTGGATGAATCAGTGTTCCAGAACCTCTTCTTAAAACTCTTCAGCAGCACAAAACTCTTAAAACAATGCCGGCCTGCAGTACAATCTGGTCCGCCATTCTACAGCGTTTTCTTATTAAATCATTTGAATGAAACACATCTTAAGCTCAGAGTGTTAGAACATCACAGGCCAAGATGATTTCCTTGGTTTTATCAGCTGTGAAGCTTCAGAGATGTTCTGTGAGGGAGAAGCAGCCGATCGGAGCGTGTACGACTTTATCGTGAAGCTGAAATTGAATTCCTTTCATGCCTTTTGAGTTTGACTTTGCGTCTCTTGGCAGATTATTTGGAAAAAGAGACAGAAAAACAGAAAGTTCTACACACACACACACACATCCATTCAGCCCAAGCTTTATTAGATATATTTATTTCTGTATCTGAGCCTTTTCTCTAACACTGAGACACGATTCAGCCGAGCAAAAATAAAACATGAATGTGTTCAGATTGGGGGCGTGTCCGTTTCTAAAAGCCCCAACACAAGTAGTGTCCTTCATTAAGAAACATCAAGATCAATAAATTAGATCAATGTAAATCAATAAATTTACAATGGAAACACACTTTAGTAATGATTTACATCAACATACAGCTTCACCCTGACCACACCCCAATTAATGTTACAGCTTCACCCTGGCCACACCCCAATTAATGTTACAGCTTCACCCTGGCCACACCCCAATTAATGTTACAGCTTCACCCTGGCCACACCCCAATTAATGTCACAGCTTCACCCTGCCCACACCCCAATTAATGTTACAGCTTCACCCTGGCCACACCCCAGTCATTGTTACCGCTTCACCCTGGCCACACCCCAATTAATGTTACAGCTCCACCCTGACCACACCTTAGTCATTGTTACTGCTTTACCCTGGCCACACCCCAGTTAATGTTACAGCTCCACCCTGACCACACCCCAATTAATGTTACAGCTTCACCCTGCCCACACCCCAATTAATGTTACAGCTTCACCCTGGCCACACCCCAGTCATTGTTACCGCTTCACCCTGGCCACACCCCAATTAATGTTACAGCTCCATCCTGACCACACCTTAGTCATTGTTACTGCTTCACCCTGACCACACCCCAGTCATTGTTACAGCTCCACCCTGACCACACCCCAATTAATGTTACAGCTTCACCATGTCCACACCCCAATTAATGTTACATCTTCACTCTGGCCACACCTCAGTCACTGTTACTGCTTCACCCTGGCCACACCCCAATTAATGTTACAGCTCCACCCAGACCACACCCCAATTAATGTTACAGCCTCATAATGGCCTGGCTTTATAATTGTTTGAGCTCTGCTCTCTCCACACTCCAGAAATAGTTCTTTCCCCGATTTTCTTTCCACTGTTTCTGCTTGGCCACACCCTGATCACCCTTTCAGCTCGAAGTCTACTGAAAGCCCTTACTTACATGAGACTCTTTTTTCATATCAGTACAAAAACAATTCCAGCAAGCGTTTTTTTGTAAAAGAGTAATGTTCTTTTACAGAATTGTTGCTTATGATGCAGTGTCAGTGTCAACTACCTCCAACCACACATGCAGGAATGAATTCTAATGAGAAAGAGAAAGAGAGAGATTTCCTTTCCATTATTCATCAGCTGATCTGAATGCAGCAGGTCCAGCAGGGGGAGGTGTTGCAGTGGCTGATTAGTACAGAAACGTCAGCAGAAAGACAAAAAGTGTGTGTGCGGAATTTTTCAGATTTTATTCTGATTCAAGAGCTGCTTTATTTATTTATTTATTTATTTATTAAATTAATTACTTCCTTCTTTTATGAAGGCAAATAAAATAAAAACTGTAAATGGCACTGATATGTAATTATTATCAGTATGTGTTACGCCCATTACTGGCATATGACTGGGTCATCAAGGGTCATGGCTTCTTTCCTTATATGGTCACGGCTTCCTTTGATTAAACTCATGCCAGTTTATTGGATCCATATGGAAATATTCAAACAGGAAGAAGGAAGTCAATGGGATTAATTCAAATTTAAAACACAGTGTATATTTGTGCATATTATTTTCATGCATGTTGCTAACGTGAGCTAAAAAAAGAAATGAAGACAATTGATGATTAAAAAACATGAGCCGAAAAGATGGGGGAAAAAAGATGAGTAAGATGAGTCCAAACAAGACATAGACAAATAAGAGAAAAAGAGAAAATACAGTAGCATGTGAGAAAAAGAAGAACAAAAGTGTAGCAAAAAGATGATTGAGAGAAAATAAGAAAAAGTCAGTGAAAGAATGAGATTATTGTGACTGTTGAGTCAAAGTGAATGTTCTCTCTGTGGCCTAAATGTGAGTGTATTTCCTCCCTCCCTGTCTCACACACACATGCACACACGCACACAAACACACACACACACACACATACATACACACGTGGACAAAATTGTTGGTACCCTTCGGTCAATGAAAGAAAAACTCACAATGGTCACAGAAATAACTTTAATTTGACATAATTAATAATATATAAGAATTCTATGAATGTTAACCAATGAAAGTCAGACATTGCTTTTCAACCATGCTTCAACAGAATTATTTAAAAAAATAAACTCATGGAACAGGCCTGGACAAAAATGATGGTACCACTAACTTAATAGTTTGTTGCACAACCTTTTGAGGCAATCACTGCAATCAAACGATTCCTGTAACTGTCAATGAGACTTCTGCACCTCTCTGCAGGTATTTTGGCCCACTCCTCATGAGCAAGCTGCTCCAGTTGTTTCCGGTTTGAAGGGTGCCTTTTCCAGACAGCATGTTTCAGCTCCTTCCAAAGATGGTCAATAGGATTGAGGTCAGGGCTCATAGAAGGCCACTTTAGAATAGTCCAATGTTTTCCTCTTAGCCATTCTGGTGTTTTTAGCTGTGTGTTTTGGGTCATTGTCCTGTTGCAAGACCCATGACCTGCGACTGAGACCCAGCTTTCTGACACTGGCCAGCACATTTCTCTCTAGAATCCCTTGATAGTCTTGAGATTTCATTGTACCCTGCACAGATTCAAGACACCCTGTGCCAGATGTAGCAAAGCAGCCCCAGAATATAACAGAGCCTCCTCCATGTTTCACAGTAGGGACAGTGTTCTTTTCTTGATATGCTTCAAGTATAATTAGCAAAATTTGCCTTTGCAAAAAGTTCCATTTTTGTCTCATCTGTCCATAGGACATTCTCCCAGAAGCTTTGTGGCTTGTCAACATGTAGTTTGGCATATTCCAGTCTGGCTTTTTTATGATTTCTTTTCAACAATGGTGTCCTCCTTGGTCGTCTCCCATGTAGTTCACTTTGGCTCAAACAACAATGGATGGTGCGATCTGACACTGATGTTCCTTGAGCATGAAGTTCACCTTGGATCTCTTTAGAAGTCTTTCTGGGCTCTTTTGTTACCATTCAGATTATCCGTCTCTTTGATTTGTCATCAATTTTCCTCCTGCGGCCACGTCCAGGGAGGTTGGCTACAGTCCCATGGATCTTACATTTCTGAATAATATGTGCAACTGTAGTCACAGGAACATCTAGCTGCTTGGAAATGGTCTTATAGCCTTTACCTTTAATATGCTTGTCTATAATTTTCTTTTGAATCTCCTGAGACAACTCTTTCCTTCGCTTCCTCTGGTCCATGTTGAGTGTGGTACATACCATGTCACCAAACAACACAGTGACTACCTGGAGCCCTATATATAGGCCCACTGACTGATTACAAGATTGTAGACACCTGTGATGCTAATTAGTGGACACACCTTGAATTAACATGTCCCTTTGGTCACATTATTTTCAGTATTTTCTAGGGGTACCATCATTTTTGTCCAGGCCTGTTCCATGAGTTTATTTTTTTAAATAATTCTGTTGAAGCATGGTTGAAAAGCAATGTCTGACTTTCATTGGTTAACATTCATAGAATTTTTTTTAATTATTACTTTTGTCAGATTAAAGTTATTTATGTGACCATTGTGAGTTTTTCTTTCATTGACCGAAGGGTACCAACAATTTTGTCCACGTGTGTATATATACAAATGCACACACACAGATACATATATATACAAATGCACATACACAGACACACACACACACATACACACACACACACATACATACAAATGCACACACACAGACACATATATATATATATATATATAAATGCACACACACACACACACACACACACACACAGAGCTGATTAACTTTTATGTACATTTGAATGGCTCATAAATAATGCAATAATACAGCAATCTAAAGTTACTTTACAGCAGCATGACAAACAACCTGATCAACAGAAATGTGTGTGTGTGTGTGTGTGTGTGTGTGTGTGTGTGTGTGTGTGTGTGTTTGTTTATCTTTGTGTGTGTTTGTATACTGCATCTGTGTTTGTGTGTGTGTTTGTTGGATTTATTAACATTGATTTGTTATTTGTTGATTTGTTAACATGAAACAACTTGATACAGGAATTTATTATGTGTGTGTTTATTTGTGTGTGTGTGTGTGTGTGTGTGTGTGTGTGTGTGTGTGTGTGTGTGTGTGTGTGTGTGTGTCTGCGTGCGTGCGTGTGTGTATGTGTGAGTGAGTGTGCCTTCACGGCTGCCCTGAGGAGAGATTAACATTTTTTTAAACACTCGATTGCAGGTAAATCAAAAATCTGTAAAGTCAAACTGGCAGAAAATGAATCCTCAGTAGAATCATGGAGCACTTCTGTCCCAGTTCTGTCTTGATCTTGTCTCGGTTCTGTATCGTTCATGTTCTGGTTCTGTCTCACTCTTGTCTAGGTTCTATATCGTCCTGGTTCTGTCTCGCTCTTGTCTCTGTTCTGTATTGCTCCTGTCCTGGTTCTGTATCACTCTTAGCCCGGTATCACTGCTGTCTCTGTTCTGTATCGTCCCTGTCCCGGTTCTGTATCGTTCCTTCTCTAGTCTAGGTTCTGTATCGCTCCTATGTAGGTTCTGTATCGCTCCTATCTCGGTTCTGTATTGCTCCTGTCCTGTGCTGATGCTGCGTGATGAAGAGACGTGTGAGTGGGTTTACAGCACAGAGGCACCGAGGCACTGAGACATGTGGTGACTTTACCACCAGTTTATCATCTGTGTCCCAAAACACAAATCACCTTAAACAATAATCTCCTTAAATGACCCTGTGGGTTTATCCTCATTATTTATTTCATTTTGCACTCAAACCCATTATTGATTTATACTCAGATGAGGATGGGTTGAGTACGGTTCCTCTCAAGGTTTCTTCCTGTTGCCATCTCAGGGAGTTTTTCCCTCAGCACCGTCATCCTCGGCTCGTTCATCAGGGACGATCTGATCATTTTGAAATTGATTTCATACGAATTTTTGATTGTGTAAAGCTGCATATGACAATGACAGTTGTTAAAAGTGATTTACTAATAAAAGTAAAAATTAATTGAATTTCGTAGTGATTTAAGGAGTGTCCAGTGTCGGCGCTGTGTAACAGTCAGACGTGAAGCTGTAACAGGACAGTCTGCACTGCGTTGTAGTTACTCAGTCACATGACCAGCTGTCTTATTACCATATTAAGAGGCAACTGAGTGTTTATAGCTGCTATCATCCAGCACTAAAAGTATAATGTGGTTATATTTTAATTATGAAAATATATTGTAATCTGGGAGCTACGTAGCTATTCATAGCTTTGATTTGAGCTCCCTGACTAACGCTGTACAGGATCACACGCCGAGGGACCGCCGCAGATCAGAGTCGCTTGTTTCTTCGTAGGCTTCATTGCTAGCTGACTAACTCACTCTAATAGGTTAATGTTTGTGAAAAGTGAATTACAAAATCAGACTGAACTGTGTGTTGGTGTTTTGAGTTTAGTAGAATGCTGTATAAAGGGAAACTCTATGCAGTAAGTGAGAGCGGCATCATGGGAAAGTCTGCTGCGAGACACTGCGGTGGAAAAGACTGAGATTCAGATAACATGTTATTTATAGAAAAATTTTAACTTTTTGAATCTTTAAAAAGAAGAGATGAGCCATGAGAGCTGATGATGTAAGACGCCAGGCAATGTTTCATCCTAAAAAATAAATGAAGAGAAAAAAACCATGAAAGGATTTAGCATTGTTGTTTAATAAAAGCTGGTTTTGACTAACTGTGTTACTAACGGAGTGTATGTACCGCGGCGTGTGAGTCACCGCGTGTCCCCGTCTGGAAAGCAAAAAATAACGAGTCGTCACCGCGCTAAATATAATAATCAGATACTAAAAACAGAGCGTGACGTAAACAAGGATCTGACATTGCATGATCATCCACACACACACACACACACACACACACACACACACACACACACACACACACACACACACACACACACACACACACACCACACACACAACAAACTCATTCGCTAATGTGCAATCGGATAGTAATAAATAATATTTCTGTTCTGCTTCCTCCAAATCTAAAATAAACAAAAGCCTGAAAAAGGAACTCGGATATTTTCCATTCAGAGGAAGCAGCACCTCGTCTAACTTCACACTGTTGCCATGGAAACCACGTTAGTATTCGGGTGTTTTAAAAGGACGGGTCAATGTTTAGGCAGAGGGCTCTCTCTCTGGGAAATCCTCATATCTATTTACCTACTATCATCACCTGCAGTATGCATCGTTGACGGTTAAAGAGTTTGTAGAAACAGTTAAAGTGTTAAAATTAAAACTAATCTGCTGATCTTTAATGTAATGAGTGATATTATTATTATTATTTTTTTTTTTTTTCAGGTTGAAGTCCACGTACATGTCTGTGTGTCTTTCTGTACTTCAGAACTCTCTGTCTAACTTATTAATACACAGAAATCACATTCTGTAAGGTTGAGTATCTGACGCCTTGTTTACACTAAGTTGAACTTCTTTGGTGGTCAGACAAATACACTCCCTGTTTAAAGGTGATTATTAAATCCGACACACCTATAACATCACTATTATGCAACATTTTTATTTTAGCTCACCTCAGGCTGCTGTAGATATCTCTCTCTGTCTCTCTCTCTTTCTCTCTCTCTCTCTCTCTGTCTGTCTCTCTCTCTCTCTCTTTCTCTCTCTCTCTCTCTCTCTCTCTCTCTCTCTCTCTAATGACCTGTATTTTATCTCACGGTTGTTTCGGGACATATGAGACAAACTGGTTTAATCTTCCTACAGGAAAAATAAACACTGATCTGTCCATTCACTTTGAAGACTGAGTTTTTATAGTCTACTTGCCTTTTGTTGGTGTAAATGATGCTGTGTTGTGCTTTTGTTTGTGTTTGGTGAGGATTTGGGTGCCTTGTAGGGGCATTACAGTCATTTCTGTGTCATCTGCATACCTGTGTATTTATGGTAAACTCTTGCACTGATTGGCTCTGTTGAGTGACACGCCCACCTTGTGGGAAAAAAATGCTATATCCGTCCAGAAAAAAAAACATTTTGATTTCATTCATGGTGCAGGTTTAACGTAAGTCAAAAACTGAAGGACCTGCAAAGGACCTGCACAATTTCATTAAATTCTGTCCAAACTGTTTTGTGTGATACTGTGACAAACTCGGCTGGACAGACAGGTAAATAGACAGACAGACAGAAATTTTTTGAGACTGGTTTCTGGTCCTCCAATGTATGAAATGTAAAGACATCATTGAAAGAGCGAGTAGTGACTCTTTTATTTGTACTGTATGCTTGCTAAAGATGTATACTGGTTTAGCCGAAGCTCTAACAGCTTTTATCCTGGACAGGCTCACAGGGGGCCTGGTGCCCATCCCAGGGGACTTGGGGCAGGAGGCATGGTACACCCTGAACAGGATGCCAATTCATCACAGGATGCAAGCACACATTCATTCACACACTACGGCCAATTTGAACATCAGTTAGTCTAATCTGCAAAACTTTGGACTGTGGGAGGAAACCAGAGCACCCAGAGAAAACCCACCAATCACGGTGAGAACATGCACACATAGACCAGAGACGGGACTCAGACCCTCGACCCTGGATGTGACAGTGCTAACCACTACATCACTGTGCATTTGTTTGTTTGTGTCTATTTATCAGAAAATAAGCTCTGATGATTGTTCGGTTTTCATCCTAACTGTCAAAGTGATCCTATGATTCTAAACCTATGATTGTTTCGTAATAAATATCATGATGTATTTCTGTGGGCAAAGCCTAGCTGGCATATTAGCTAACGCTGGCTAGTCAGGTGTACCCGTGTCAGAGTGTACAGTCACTCGCCTCCAGTGTTACTAGAAAAAGTTAACCTGAACCAGGTGCCATTTAAAGTGATGTCCGGTGACAGAGCCGAGAAGCCGTGCCGCTGCATTAGTGGAGCGCGCTGTCATTATAATGCACTAAAACTTTTCTCCCGCTGTACCGACTGAACTCGGGTTTATAATTAACTGCTGAGGCGCTGGAGACACTGACAGCAACATGAATAAAACTGTAACTTTAACTGACGGAGTGTCAGGAGATCCCTGCACTTCTTCGTGTATCTTGTTATCAGCTGCAGTGGATCGTCTCGTCACGGCTGCTCTGGCAGCCAAGAAACCTTTATTAACCCACGTTAATGTGACTGATAGACAGACACGTGACTGATAAACAGCCGCTCGCGTCAGACTCTGACCCTCGGCTCATCAGGACGACACACTGAAGTGTCTTTTTATTTCTTTTATGAGTTCAGAGTAGGAAGTTATTATCACAGGCGAGTTCTGGATTGTGATTGGTCAGAAGGTCTTGATAGATTTTCTATAACAGCAGTACAGTGGGTCTAATGTGTTACTGTTTCTATAGCAACAATGAAGGTAATTTTTTTTTTTTTACTCCACTGGCCTCTACCACCAAGTTATTATTATTATTATTATTATTATTATTATTATTATTATTATTATTTCAAAACTCTCAGTGCACAGCTGCTCAACACGGTGCTTAAATTAAACCCTGCCTCACTTTTTTTAACAATTTTTTTAAATAAAGGTGTTTAATGAATGAATAAACGTTGGTGTAAATATAACCATAGAGGTGAGAAGAGGACGGTGTGAGTCTTCATGCTGTCTGTTCAAGTTCACAGACTGACACACTGATGTACAAACTTAGCACTTAGCCCTGCCTTCACGTTAAAAATAAATGAGGGACGGCTAGGAACGTTCACGAAGAGAAAAATCCATCTGCTAAAAAAGAAGTGATTGTTCCTTAGGTTAGGTTTAAGTTTAAGGATTATTCAGAAATCACCCACTTGTGGTCCGAACACAAGGATAAGCTCAGTGCACACATCTCCACCTCAACACTTGATTAAGTTCGTTTAATCATTATTCATTATTTAATTACCAATCTGGTCCAGTACACTAAATAAAATACACTCAGAGAGTCCATAAGGTCTCCTCAACCCACCACGCTTAGTATGTGGTGTGGCAACACACACACACACACACACACACACACACACAGTAAATAAAATATCACCTCACTACCTTAAATAGTTGTAACTATTTCAAATACACACACACACACACACACATATGCATATATACTTAACTGATCTGAGAAAAGAAAACTGATGATAGCTGGTTAGCTTTCTGGTTTAGCACTTTTATGAAGGCGTCCTCTTCTCACTTCTCAATGAATCAAGCACAGCATTACCCATGAGTCTGAGCGTCACTGCACGGGAACAACATCAGCGTTCTCACGGGATAAACACTAATAATCTCAAATCTAAAATATTTCACGGTGCCTCAGTCAGGGGCCTGGTCAGAGGTTCGAATTTTGCAGAGTGTGTGTGTGTGTGTGTGTGTGTGTGTGTGTGTGTGCGTGTGTGTGCGTGTGTGGTGGGATTCATCTCTCTGCCGTAGTGTGTGAGATTTGTAAATGTAGGCCAATACCCCTGCATGTACATGTGTGTGTGTGTGTGTGTGTGTGTGTGTGTGTGTTTGTGTGTGTGTGTGTGTGTGTGTGTGTGTGTGTGTGTGTGTGTGTGTGTGTGTGTGTGTGTGTGTGTGTGTGTGTGTGAACCAGATTTATTTTGCTCCCTGTAACACACTTTGTAGACACCATGCTGCTGTTTTGGATGGCACTAATCCATCACATTAATCTGTGTGTAAAAATATTGGCACCCAGTAACATGATTAACGCAAACTAGTGTTAGAGAGTAAACCTTTTCAGTTTTTCTCATTAAAACACACATATAAATGTTCAGGGAGGAAAAAAACATTTAATAACACTGATTTTGTACCAAATTAAACAGAAAAATAAATTAAATAAATAAGGTAGAATGCATGCTGGCTGTTCTGGGTCTTGGCATGGAGGGTAGGAGAGATTTTTCCTGTCCCTTGTTTTGGGTTTGACAAGTGGAGGGGAAACACGGAAACCAGGATCAGTCTTTATTTAGCACAACGTTTAGTAAGCAATGTTAGACCTATGCAGTCTTAGTGAAGTTCTGAAGGAGAACAATGGTTTCGGTGGCACATTGGTGAGTGGCGCAGGTCCACAGGGCAAAGCTTGGTGTTGGCATGTCCTCTGAAAGAAAAAAAACGTGTAAGTTCAACCTTTGTAATGATCTACAGAAGACTTCTGCTACCAAAGTCTGTGCAGAATTGATGGAGGCGATGTTAACATCTTCACCACACCTTGAACCACACTTCACTTGCATGGAGCAGATTATGATGGAGCAGATAAAGATTCAGAAGGTGAGTCCATCCCTGCCACCAGTCCTCTGTCTCTGGAGTTCCAGCATTGCTAACCCGAAAAAGAAACTTTGACCAGGAACAGAAGGGCAATGACCGTCTGAATGGAGAGCCAAAATCTGCCTCTAGCTTCATAATTCATGTATTTCCTAGCAACCTAGCGGAGCTGGGGCTCAAACCGCTGACCTTCCGATATGTAACGCAAAGCTGTACCAAACTGAGCCACCGCTGCCCCCTTGAGCATTGAGCAGGGGTAGCTCAGTGGTTAAGAGGTTGGACTACTGATTGAATGTCCTGGGTTCAAAGTCCCTAACTGTAACAATACGCCATGTCACGCCCTCCGCTCAAACCAAGCCATGATCACCTGCAACTCCTCTCCACATTCCATCCTACGGCTTCTGTTTTGCCGCCTCATTGAGCAGCATGAGCACACCTGCTCTGCATTTCATTGCGTTTCACCTTCTCATTTTGCATTAAAGTCCATTATATTGAATCCAACCTGTTGTATCTGCTTTTGGGTCCACCAAGCCTGCCTCACACGGACCAGCCATAACAGAATAATTCGGCCAACATGGACACAGCAGATTTAGGTCAACTCAGGACTGCCTTGGAGGCACAGGGCACCCTTCTCGGCACCCACCAGGGGGAGATTCAGCAAGTGAATCAAAACCTAAGGTCTATGGCGGACACTCTCACTGTGCTTGCTTCTCGGATTGAACAGTTCCAGGTCTCATTACCCCCAGCTCCAGTTCGTTCTCCACCTCCTCTGATCAGAGAACCTCGCCTGCCACCCCCTCAGTCCTATAACGGGGAACCCGGCACTTGCCGAGCCTTCCTCTCGCAGTGCTCCCTGTCTCTCGAGTTACGAGCCTCAACATTTCCCACCGAACGCTCAAAAATAGCCTATGTCATCACCCTTCTCTCTGTAAGAGCACGTGAGTGGGGAACGGCACTATGGGACGCCGACGACCCCTGCTGCACTAATTACAGCGCATTCACCAAAGAGATGAAGAGAGTCTTTGATCGCTCACTTTCCGGCAAGGAGGCAGCTGGGCAGATGCTGAGACTCCATCAGGGAGCACGCTCAGTCTACGATTACACCATCGAGTTCCACACCCTGGCAGCCTCTTGTGGATGGAATGATTGTGCAATGTGCGACGTTTTCATTTCAATGTTCACGTTTTTTCATGAACAGGAGCTCCCTTCAGACCTGAATGGTCTCATGGATCTAGCAGGTCGGATCAATGCACGCCTCCGACTCAGACGCCAAGAACACACCAGACCCACCCTTGTAAGAACAAGACCAATCACCCCTCCACAAACTACCGATCCCCCTGCTGAGCCTATGCAGATCGACCGGGCCCGGATCTCTCTTGTGGAACGCCAACGGCAGCGGGATCAAGAGGCCTGCTTCTACTGAGGCCAAGTAGGCCACTTCTGTCTTCAGTGCCCGTTAAAACAATAGGCCCTCCAATGAAACTGGCAGTCTTGGAGGACCTCTCTCAGTGAAATCTCTCAGGCCAACGCCCCTTCCCATCATGATCATCTTCCAGAACAAGGCCCAACCAATCAAAGCACTCATTGACTCTGGATCTGACCAAGACCTGATGTGCGCTGCTACTGCGAGGGAAATAAGAATACCTTTTCTGGCCTTGGACACCCCACTCACTCTAAGAATCTCTGGTAACCATGTTGAGACCATCTCTTTCTTTATAATCGAGGGTTCTCATGCTCCTGTTGTCCTGGGGGCTCCCTGGCTGCTCAGACATAACTCCAGCATTAACTGGGCCAAGGACACCATCTTGGATTGGAGCCCTGCCTGCCTGTCTTCATGCCTCCACTCTGCCAGAGCCACACCCTGTTACCAAGGAAGAACCCCAAGACCTCTCCAATGTTCCCTCTGAATACCGGGACCTCACACAAGTATTCAGCAAGACACGTGCTCTGTCTCTGCCATCCCACAGACCCTACGACTGCTCCATGAACCTCCTCCCAGGTACTACCCCCCCAAGAGGGCGCTTGTATTCCCTTTCGGCCCCGGAGAGGGAGGCCATGGATAAATACATCACTGAGTCACTGGCAGCAGGGATCATCTGACCCTCATCCTCACTGGCTAGAGCCGGTCCCTTCGTCCCTGTATCGACTACCGTGGTCTGAATGCCATCACCATCAAGAATCGCTATCCGCTTCCACTCATGACCATGGCATTCGAACTTTTTCAAGGAGCATGCGTGTGATATACTTGCGGAATGCATATCATCTGGTGAGGATAAGGGAGGGGGACGAATGGAAGACTGCATTCAACACACCCACAGGCCACTACGAGTACCAAGTGGTTCCCTTCAGGCTGACCAATGCTCCTGCTGTTTTTCAAGCCCTGGTTAATGACGTCCTAAGAGACTTTCTGAATATCTTCGTTTTTGTGTACCTGGATGACATTTTAGTTTTTTCTCGTTCTCTGGAGGGGCACAGATTGCACATCTGACAAGTCTTGCAGAGACTCCTCGAAAACAAACTTTATGTCAAAGCAGAGAAGTGTGAATTCCACCGAGAGTCTATGTCTTTCCTTGGCTTTATCATCGCCCCTTCCAGCCTTCAGAGTCATCTAAGTTAACTGCCGTCACCGACTGGCCCACACCCACTGTTTGGGCTGTCTTGTCCCAAAGATCACTAAAGGACAACAAGTTACACCCTTGCTCCTTCTTCTCCTGTTTTGTCTCTCTCCTGCTGAGAAGAATTATAACATAGGAGATCGGGAACTGTTGGCAATTAAACTTGCCCTGGATGAGTGGAGGCACTGGCTGGAGGGAACTGCCTCTCCATTTGTGGTCTGGACCGACCATAAGAACTTAGAATATCTCAGGTCAGCCAAGAGACTTAACACCCGTCAAGCCAGGTGGAGTTTGTTCTTTTCTTGTTTTGATTTCATGCTCTCGTATACTGACCGTAGTTGCCCGCTTCTCCAAGTCTGCCCATTTCATTCCCTTGACAAAGCTCCCGTCAGCCAAGGAAACGGCTGAGTTGATGATCCTCCACGTCTTCCGTCTGCATGGCTTCCCCTCCGACATTGTCTTCGACCGCAGCCCCCAGTTCTCAGCAGAGTTCTGGAAGGCATTTTGCAGGTTAATCAGAGCAACAGCCAGCCCATACTCTGGCTATCACCCTCAGTCAAACGGGCAGACAGAGAGATTGAACCAGGAACTGTAAAAGGCCCTAAGGCCCAACTCTCTACCGACCTCTGCCACAGGCCTCTCCCCTTCCAATGCTGCTTGGGCTATCAGCCACCACTGTTCCCATCCCAAGAAGAGGAAGTAAACGTACCTTCAGCCCTGTCTTTTGTACGCTGTTGCAAGAGAGTTTGGTCCCAGGCCAGAACCCGTCTCTTATGCACCATCAGCACCTTCAAACGGCAAGCTGACTGACGCCGCTAGGCAGCACCCAGGTACAGAGTGGGTCAGAGGGTGATGCTGTCCACCCGAGACATTCCCATTAAAACAACCTCCCACAAATGATCTCCCAGATTCATCGGACCATTCACGGTCACCAAAGTAATTAACCCTGTTTCGGTCAAACTTTCCCTATCCCTCTCTATGCGCCGCATCAACCCGACATTTCATGTTTCGCAGCTCAGAGACATCAGCCACACTTACTCCTCTGCTGAGCTTGCTCAACCTGAATCCCACCTGTTGTGTCTGCTTTTGGGTCCTCCAAGCCTGCCTCACACAGACCAACCGTGACACTAACCACCAAGTTGGCATTGTTGAGCTCTGTGAAGTCACTCTGGGCATCTGCCAAATGCTGTAAAGGTAAATGATCCTCTTCACAAAGCCACCTTAAAAACATGACAGAAGACCTGGTTCTCCCTTACATTCACTCCATTAGGTGCCAACAACATTCCAGTGCTTTATGGGCATACTGTAGTCCTCTGTTTCCTTTATACATTTGCTGCCATGTACCTAGACGATGATGTTATCCTTAACCACCTGCATGACTTGGGTGAAGTGCTGACCAAACTCCAGAAAACTGGGCTCACAGCGAACACCAAGGAATGCTGACTGAGGCACAATACCTGGGCTATCAGATCACCTGGGAAGCCAGTAAACTACAGATAAAGGAAAGTGGATACTGTCAGCCTAAGTTGAAGGAGCAGGTACTGTCACGAGCTATCGGAGGGTAAGCACAGAAGCCTTAGCAGTTAGCCTGTGTAGCGTGGATGGTAAACCCGGAAGCAACGTGAGTAGGCAGGATTACCACGCGATTTGTCTAAGAACTCTCTTACACGAAGAGCTAGGATCTACACAAATAAATCCGCGTTCTAGCAACACACACTCAATCAAAGAAGCAACTCGAATTGGTGAGTACTCACTGAACAGTCGGCGAACGTCAGACAAGGCATGGGCGAACTCAATGACTGAGCGATGTGAAGCGCCATCTTGTTTCCTTTTATGCTTCCTGAAACGCGACCGTATTACTTACGGGTTCTAGTGCCGGTCATGTTACGAGTGTGCATGACAGTACCCCCCTGTCCCGGACCGACTCTCGACAGTTCTGGGGTGGAGGATACCCGACGACGGTAGTCCCGGATGAGTTCAGGGTCTAGTACGAACCGAGCCGGAATCCAAGATCGCTCCTCGGGACCGTAACCTTCCCAATCAACCAGGTACTGGAGCCCTCTGCCCCTAGGACGTGAGTCAAGGATCCGGCAAACAGTGTAGGCATGATGAAGGGTTTGAGCTGGGAGGTGTGAAATACCGGATGGATCCGAAGCGCCGCAGGCAGCTGGAACCGGTAGGTGACAGGATTGATACGGAGGGTGATGCGGTATGGACAGATGAACCTGGGTGATAGCTTCTTGGATTCCGTGTGAAGGTGACAGTTTCTGGTTGAAAGCCATACTTTGTCACCTACATTGTACAATCGTCCCGGCGGGTGTCGACGGCGATGTTGAATGGCGTAGCGGTTGTTGGACCTGTAGGATGGCGGCGTTTGCTTGGTTCCACAACCGTCGACAATGGCGAACCAACTGTTGGGCCGACGGCACCTCAACATTCGGTTCTTGATGATCGAACATCGAAGGTTGGAAACCATGGCATACCTCAAATGGACTGAGATTGGTGGCTGAAGAGATGTGGAGATTGCGAGATAACTCAGCCCATAGGAGGTAGCGGGCCCAGGAGCGCTGGCGATCGGCAACAAAGCATCTCAGGTAGCGCTCCAGTTGTTGGTTGGTCCGCTCCATCTGTCCGTTAGTCTGGGGATGATAACCAGAGGATAGACTACAGGTGGAATTGATCAGACGGCAGAAGGCCTTCCAGAACCGGGCGGTGAACTGGGATCCCCTGACCGAGACGATGTCTTTTGGGAACCCATGCAGTCGGACTACGTGTTCGAAAATCAGCTCTGCTGTTTTTTTGGCTGACGGGAGTCCGGCGAGGGCCACCAGGTGCACGGCTTTGGAGAACCGGTCGACGATGGTTAAGATGGTGTTCTTCTCATCGGAGGCCGACAGGCCCGTGATGAAATCGACGGCAATGTGCGTCTAAGGCCGATGGGGAACGGGGAGTTGTTGGAGTTCCCCCCATGTCGGTTGGTGGGTATTCTTGGCCCTGGCACAGACTGGGCATGCATGGACATACTCCTTGACGTCACTTGCCATAGATGGCCACTAGAAGGCACGTCTGATAAATTGGAGTGTGCGGTTGGCGCCGGGGTGTCCAGATAATGGCGAGGAATGACCCCATCGCAACACCTCGGTCCTTGCGGTGTTCGGCACGTAGAGTTGCCCAGGCGGCACACCTGCCGGTGCGGTCTCCGTCGCCTGTGCATGGCAAACCCTCGTTTCCAGGTCCCAGTGAAGTGGTGCAATGATCTTGGCGGGTGTGATGACAGGCGCGGGGTCCGCCCGGGGGACGTCCTCTTCGTGTTGTCTGGAGAGGACGTCAGCTTTGGTGTTCTTGGAAGTGGCGGTAGGATAGGTGGAAGTTGTAATGTTCGAAGAACAGTGCCCACTGCGCCTGTCTCGGGTTGAGCTGTTTTAAGTTGCGGATGGTGATCAGGTTCTGATGGTCGGTCCAGACGATGAACGACTCCCTGGCACCCTGGAGCCAGTGTCGCCATTTTTCCAAAGCCCACTTTATGGCCAGCAACTTGTGGTCCCCTACCCCGTATCGCTGCTGAGTGGGGTCAAATTTTTTGGTAGCTTCTGGTCTGGACCTCGTTGGGAGAGAACAGCCCCGGCGCCCACATCCAAAGCGTCCACCTCCACAACGAATAGTTTACTTCCGTCTGGGTGCAATAGAATTGGGGCGTTGGTGAACCGGTGGCATAGGTCATGAAAGGCGGTAATGGCGGCGGGGTTGAGGTGAAAAAAAAAAGTTGTGTTAGACTAATCGCACTTAGTTATTGACCTAGTTAACCCAGTGTAAGTATCTATCCAGTAATGTAAACTTTAAAGCACTTTTTGTAAGTCGCTCTGGATAAGAGCGTCTGCCAAATGCCTAAATGTAAATGTAAATGTAAAGTGATGAGAAGAGGGTCGAGTCAGAGTGGTTAAAGGGGCGGCAACCGTACTGTAGTCCCTGATAAAGCGACGATAGAAGTTTCTTCCAGTTTCTGCGGGTCCATTGCCACACCCTGGGGCGAGATGACAAAACCCAGGAACGTGGTGGAGTGCTCGTGAAAGGCGCATTTTTCCAACTTATAGTACAGTTGGTGGGCGAGTAATCTCTTAAGGGCCACTCTGACATGCTGGGTATGTTCCTCGGCTGTGCGTAAATAAATAAGGATGTCGTCCCGGTAAACGAACACCCACCGCCCTAGCATGTCCCTAAGGACATCGTTGATGAACTGTTGGAAGGCGGCGTGTGCGTTGCAGAGTCCGAATGGGATGACCAAGCTCTCGTAGTGTCGAGTAGGGGTGATGAAAGCCGTCTTCCACTCATCGCCCTCTCTGATGCGCACCAAGTTGTAGGCGCTCCGGAGGTCCAACTTTGTGAAAATGGTGGCGCCAGAGAGGGCGTCCAGGGCTGAGTTAGTAAGAGGCAACGGGTGTCTGTTCTTAATGGTGATGTTATTAAGCCCCCAGTAATCGACACGGACGTAAGTCGCCCCCTTTCTTCTTCACAAAGAAGAACCCTGCGGCGGCAGGCGAGGAGGAGGGCCGGATGGTGCCGTGGCGAAGGGCATCAGAAACATATCTCTCCATCGCCTGCATCTTGGTGGCGAAGAGGGAGTAAAGATGGCCGCGGGGGGGGGGGGACCGAGCCCAGCTGAAGTTTGATCGTCAAGTCATAGGGGTGATGAGGAGGAAGGTGTGTGGCTTCTCTCTTGCAGAATACTTCAGCCAGGTAGGTGACGGGAATGGCATTGGTGTCGACATCGGGTGCCTCGGACTGCCTAGAACACGTCCCAGTCGGAGCCCACAGGCAGAGTTCGGTGCAGGTCGACCCCCACTGCAGGATCCAGTTTTGCGTCCAGAAGATGAGGGGGTCATGTTGGAGCAGCCAGGGGTGTCCAAGGATGATGGGTGGCGATGAAATGGAGGTGAGGTGGAACTGGATCCGTTCGTGATGTTGGCCGATGACAAGGGTGAGAGGCTGAGTGGTGATGGGGCTGGAGGAAACGGGCCGACCGTCGACAGATGTGATACGAACGGGCTGGGATAACGCCTCAAGTTCCACTCCCAGTTCTTTGGCAAACGAAGAGTCAATAAAGTTACCTGCAGCACCGGAGTCAATGAATGCAATACTTCCAATCCATTTGTGGCCAAACCAGAGGTGTACTTGGACCGTGAGAAGGGAATTATTGGGTGTCATGACCGAGATGTGGATAGCTGAGCGTTTCCTGGGCAAAGTGGGCAGAGGACCCTGTGGTGCGTCGCTGACCCACAGTAGGCGCAGAGCCCTTTTCTGAAGTGTCATTCCCGTTCTGCACCGGTCAAGGAGGTGCGTCCTAGTTGCATGGGTTCCCCGAACTGATGTTCGTGATTCCCCCACCACTGCTCAACACTGACACCATCCTCCTTAGAAGTTCAGTGTCTCATGCAGTCTCTCTCTCTCTCTCTCTCCCGTCTGTCTCTCTCTGTCTATCTCTTCACAATCTCTTCACCTAAACCTCCAGTTCACAACGCTCTTGCTTTGAATACTTTCTTATTCTCTTGAATTTAAATAAAAGCACACTTTTTCACAATGAAAAAAGAAAGTAAGATTTCTTTTCAGATATAATTGTCATGTTCCTGGTTGCGAGGCATGAACGCAGAGGTCTCGAGAATGATGTTTTTTATTATGAATAAAGAAATCAAACAAACAATTATACTTTATGACAAAAATAAACCAAAACACGAATCACCAATGGGAAAACATGAACTAAACTGGACTGACATTTACTAGGTATATATCAACAGTTGCTAGACCAAAACTGAAACTCAAACAACCTATTTATAAAGAAACTAATAGCTAACTCGGTTCAGGTGAGCGCCCATCTCACCTGACCGAGCTGCATGCAGGGAAATGAAGTGAAACTAAGCGAACGACAAACACAAAAGTCTCAGGGCGCTTTGGCGCCCTCTAGGGGTTATCCCTGACAATAATAAGCTGTAACATGACTCTCTTTAGTTTTAAATTTACTGTTACAAGGACGCAGTGCATGATGTTAAAGAGCATCGAGGGATAGATTCTGTATAAAATTCAGTAATGGACGACACAAAGAGCTTGAAAAATAATATCCTGTCAGAACATTTCAATCTTACATGATTCAGGACAAGAAAAAGGAGATTTTTGAATTTGAAGTGTATCAAGCACACATCTTAATGTAGAAGGAGTACCACATGGCTAATGTTCAGGAGAATAAAATACCAGAGCACACATGAAAGAAAGCAGTTACTAATTCCAAACAAACTAGCATTGTAGAAAACCAGCTAATAATCTAACTAGCATTGTTAACTGGATAACTGGATATATTCAAACTCATATTTGAATATTCTAATCCTCTAATGAGTGTTGTAATCTGCTAACACTAAACTGGCGTTGTAGCAAATTGGGTAATATTTTTAAAAGATTTTTGTTTGTTTTTTTACTGCAAAATGCTCAAAATATTGTTGCTCAAATATTTGAGTACATAGCATTGATGTAAGCTAGCTAATACTCTAACTAGGGTTGTAGTAAATCAGATGATATTCAGACTAGCTTTCTCTTACTCATTCACTCTCTATAGCACTTATCCTTTGCACAGGGTCGCAGGGGACTGGAGCCTACACGAGATGATGTAAAGCCTGGACAGGGTGCCAATCTATCACAGGGAACAAGCACATGCACACTCCGAGCAGTTTGGGAATTCCAGTTAGCCTAATCTGCATGTCTTTGGACTCTGGGAGGAAATTGAAGCACCCAGAAGAAACCCACCAAGCACGGGGAGAACATGCAAACTCCACACATACAGACCCGAGGTGGGACGCGAATCCTCGACCCTGGAAGTGCAAGGCCACTGAACTAACTCCAATAATTTTTTTCTTAATTGACTCAAATTAGTTTTATAGCAACACTTTTAATTCATTAAAAGGTACAGAATTAATCATTCAGTCATCTGGGATTAATTGCAATAAAGGGAAACGATTAAGCAAAATTCACTTTTGAGTCATTTTTACACATTCAAGTGAGAACGACTAGGGAGAGAAACATTTTCTTAAGCAAGCAAATTAGATTTCCCCCTAATGTGACCTCATAGCAGAAGATGGCACTTTCAGAAGAGGAGTGAAACAGGGGGACGTGATGATTGCATGATCTGACGGGTATTTCAGCTGTATCATGAATACATTAATACACACACACACACACACACACACACACACACACACACACACACACACACACACACACACACACACACACACACATACACACACACACACTTTGGGGTAACATTAATCTCAAGTGTTTTTGAATCTTAAGTTCCCCATTGGCTGTCCATGTTGGTGAGAGGAGGATTGTGGGTAATGATCCTGTCTCTTGTCAGTGTGTGTCTCGTTGGTTCCTCGTCTGTGGTGTCAGTGGAGCTGATTTACAGAAATAGACCTCTTTGTGTGTGTGTGTGTGTGTGTGTGTGTGTGTGTGTGTGTGTGTGTGTGTGTGTGTGTGTGTGTGTGTGTGTGTGTGTGAGTGTGCGTGTGTGTGTGTGTGCTCAGTGGATAATTAAACGTTCTTAGCTTTCATAAGAAAAAGAACTTTGAACTCCATCTTATAGAGAAACACTCTGTTGTAAGGTTATAAAGTTTCTCTTTAAGGTGGAACTCCATCCCTCCCCCCCCCTCTCTCTCTCCATCTTCCTCTCTGTCTCTCTCTCTCTCTCTCTCTCTCTCTCTCTCCATCCCTCTCTCACCTTTCTTTTTTTCTCTTTTTTTCAAACACACTTCTCTCAACACACATTAGGCATTAAACTAATTACACCACATTTACAGTTCCTGACGCGACACTAAATAATCCATTCTTTACTAATTACTACGTTAATGTGACTCCTGTGACTCCACACACACACACACACACACACACACACTAATTGCATTACAAAAATAAGTGTTATAGATATTAAAAAGAGACACAAACAGGGAAATGAGTGAAAAGCTCGTTCACAGGTTCCTCGGTCGCACCCACGGGCCTTCCTTCATCTCGCTGGTGGCACAATTGGACATGCGAGAGTAAAGTGTGTGTGTGTGTGTGTGTGTGTGTGTGTGTGTGTGTGTGTGTGTGTGTGTGTGTGTGTGTGTGTGTGTGTGCACTGTAATTCTAAAACCACTGCAGGAGCATTCTCGACAATAACAAAAGGTTTATTTAATGAAGAGATGTTTTAATTTACATTATAGCAGCTATAAACAGTCGTTCCCTCATACTGTACATCATGAAGAGTATAATGTGTATAAAATTACAATAGATAGAAAGAAAAATCTATGTGTGTAAGTTTTCTGCAATTTATACATTTTAACTTGTACAGAAGACGTGTCGTGTCGAGTGTTCTAGTGTAAAACTGAAGGGTGGCCCTTCACGTGGAACAGGACCGAAAACTATCCCAGGAGATTTAGGGTACAAGGTGGGGTACACCCTGGAAACGGACCCCGAGGTGGAAATCGAACCCCTCGACCCTGGAGGTGTGATACCAAGGTGCACCACCACACGGCCCCTCATACTCAATTATTTACAAAAATCTGTTCCTTTGGTTGTTTGAGGGGAAACTGTGAATTATTGTGTGTAGTCATTATTTGATATAATTCTATTATTTATAACTTTTTTAATGATTTCTAACATTTTATAACTTCATTGCTACTTGTTTTCTACTTGAAGGGTTGCAATGAACAGGTTGTAAATATTACAGTGTTTGTTTAATAAAAAACATTTTAATCAGACAAATGACGAAGAACACAAAGAAGAGATTTAACACTATTATTAATTATTATTGGTTGTTGTAATACCCAATAAATTAATTTTATTAGACATTTCTGAACTGCTCTGACTACATTCGAGTCCCGGTCCTGACGCCAGCTCACAGCCGGGCCGCTGATGATCCCCCGGTCCGAGTGGGAAGAACAAAGAGATGATTCATTTTTCATCCTGAAGCAGAAGAATGAGAAACTCTCTCCGGGCCTCTGAGGCGTGTGTGAGCCAATAACAACACGGACGTTATTAACGTGTGAGAATCACGCCGCTTTCGGTACACGCAACACACACACACACACACACACACACACACACACACACACACACACACACACATGTCTGGAAGGTGCACGATGATGCAGTTTATCATGTGGAATTGTGAGTGTGCTTATTAGATTACCTGATGATGCATGGGTGTCAGAACACATCAGATCAGATCAGATCAGATCAGGAGGAGGTTCAAACCAAGCCGGAGAAACAGTCTGAGAAATTATTTCAACGATTAGATATGCAGATGTGCAAGAAGTAAACACACCCCCACAGTATCATGCTAAAGTGTAACAAATTGTGATGTTGTTTTTGTTATGTTGTTATTGTGATGTTATTGTTATGTTGTTATTGTGATGTTATTGTGATGTTGATACACAAATCTCTCAGACGAACTAAATAACATCAGGACTGAACTGACAAACACACACATGCACAATCGCACTGATCTACAACCATCTAAATGTGTTCATAACCACCTACCTGATGTACTATTTGCAATATTTGCACACTATTTATCTCACTCTGCTATTTGCACAAAAATAGTTCTGACACAATGTAAATTGTCTACTGCTGTTTTTTTTTTCCCACTACCTCAACTCATACCTCATCATACAGTCTGCTACTTGCACAAAAATATTTTTGACACAATGTCAATTGTTTACTGCTGTTTTTCTTTCTCACTACCTCAACACATACCTCATCACGAAAGAAAAGGCATTTCAGTACTGAAACGTGTTACATTGTTGTGTTACATTGTTGTGTTGCTTGTTTGCACAATTGCACATGCACATTGTTGTCCAGTGTTGTCTCTTCTAGTATAAAAATTTATAGCTTAGGTTAACTTAAAAATGTAAAATGTGCGTTTCTAATTTATGTTGTCTGTTAATTTATGTCGTCTGCATGTATGTAGCACCTTGGTCCTGGAGGAACGTTGTTTCGTTTCACTGTGTACTGAACTGTTCACTGTGCACTGTGTATATGATTGGAATGACAATAAAGCCTACTTGACTTGACTTGACTTGACTTGACTTGATATTGTGATGTTGTTATTGTGATGTTATTGTGATGTTATTCTGATGTTGATATTGTGATGTTGTTATTGTGATGTTAATCTGATGTTGTTATTCATGTTGTTATTGTGATGTTGTTATTGTGATGTTGTTATTGTGATGTTATTGTGATGTTGATATTGTGATGTTGATATTGTGATGTTGTTATTCTGATGTTATTGTTGTTGTTATTGTGATGTTGTTATTGTGATGTTAATCTGATGTTGTTATTCATGTTGTTATTGTGATGTTGTTATTGTGATGTTGTTATTGTGATGTTAATCTGATGTTGTTATTCATGTTGTTATTGTGATGTTGTTATTGTGATGTTGTTATTGTGATGTTATTGTGATGTTGATATTGTGATGTTGTTATTCTGATGTTATTGTTGTTGTTATTGTGATGTTGTTATTGTGATGTTGTTATTCGTTTCCAGCTTTGTAGATTGAGCCTTGGTATTTTTTGGCATTTTGGGCCATCCATGTTCCATCCAACACACAACTCCCTATAATGTCACAAAATTAATGGTCAAATTATGTACTATTGTATTAACATTTTATTGACTAAAAATTCCCGTAGCCTCACAGTGCATTTCCCTGTTGAAGCCCAGCGTCCATTGACTTCAATGCGGCTGCTTTGAACGTTTTTTTTCAGTGCTTTGAAACTAGACGGTCATTGGATAAACGCTGCGCTTATGTCCCGCCTACGGACGCTCAGCGTCTCTGGGGGTGAATGAGGAGAGGAGTGGGCTGGCCCGGTCGCCGAGCTTCTGCGTGATGATTGGAAGGTCTGTCGAAAGACTGCATCTCCTTTTGACTGACAGCAATTTTGTACTATAAGGAATCGCTGAAGTCCCATCGCGGATTTCTGAAGTTCAGTCGAAATAAAAACTGCTGCAACCTATTTCTTTATATTTGCTTGGCGAAATTGCTTGATTTTCATCATACATTTCACACAATTATACACCACATTCCTTGTTTCACTTTTACAGAGTTACATTCTTTTTTTTTAGATCATTCATTCATTCATATAGTAGGCTAGGCTAGCGTCGTGGGTGAACCTGCACACGATGGCAGACAGTGCTAATATTGTCGACCTGATTTTGGCGAAGCCATTTGAAAGTGTTCCTTATGAGGAAAAACTTAGAATTAAACAGCAGGGCAGATCAACACTAAGATTGATTTAGTGCAAAAGATAGGGGAAAATAACAGGTCTCCTGGTATGACAAAGTTAGCTGGCTGACTGGAAGTGCTGTGACAAATAAAATGTACTGCTGGCCATTGAGAGGACACTGGTCAAGTCACTGGAAAAGGCGCCTAGTTGGTACAACAGGTTCACAGACCATTCTCTTGAAAAGGAACGTAGGGCAGAACTTACTTTTAAATAAATAGACAATTTTATGATGTAGGCCGAAAATGAGCTTCCCCTATTTGACAGACCAGTAGCCGCCAATGATGGGAACGCCATTCCTGCTTGTCTTTGGACTGTGGAAGGAAACTGGAGTACCCGGAGGAAACTCACTGAGCACGGGAAGACCCAGGGGGTGCGAGGCCACAGTGCTGATCACTAAGCCGACCGTGCAGCTGTGTTGGACTCGACTTACCTTTTTTACAGGTCAAATGCTTCTAGAGGTTTATACCAATTTTAGTATCAAAACTCATAATGAAATATGAATAATTTGTGTTTTAAATGATTATTTTAGGAAGCGAGACAATATAACTGAAAAGTTAGCTACATTAAATATTTAGGGGAGCGAGATGGGTCACTTCCATGTAGCATAAACTTCAGAAGGAGCTTCTCTGGCTCACGCACATCTTCTGTATTATAGGTATAAAATAAAAAAATTAGATCAGCACCAGTTCTGTGTTTTGGAGTACATTTGGCACTTTGTTGGAGATGAGGTGTCTTTTGTACCGCTGCTCGTAGTTTATCTCAGGAGGGCATCGCCTGTCCAGTGTTCTTTTTTACTTCCGATAAAAACAGTAGTTGTTGTATACAGTACAGTATACATCGCTCAGCCATGTGATTAACACATTAACACTGATGTTCAGTTATACAGCAGTGAATGGTGACAGGATCAGGGGCACCTGAGGCCCACCCACGCCCGCGAGGACCAAAGGCCAGCTCGAGTGGTCCAACCGCAGAAACACCGATGCAGCACAAATCACTGAAAAACATCAATGCTGTTCATGAAAGAAAGCCACCAGAACACCCAGTGCACCACAGCCACCACGCACTGGACCCTGTCTCCAAACTCACCGGATCCCAATCCGATCGAGCCTCGTGAGTCGCACCAGACAAACAAGTCCGATCCACGGAGGCCCCCGCCCCACAGGCCGCAGCACCCAAAGGATCCGCTGCCAATGTCTTGGTGCCAGACACCTCAGCGCCCCCTGGAGGCCCTGCCGTTCTGCTCTGTGTAAATACAGTGTCTCTCCTCTGCAGAAACAAGTTAAACATAAATGAAATAATCAGTGTGAGAACGTGCCGTGTGATTGACGCGCCGCATGCACAGCTTCATTCTCAGATTAGATCAGCTAACTGCAAACTGTGCTAGCTATGTATGCGCACCAGAGGCACAAACCATCCCTGCTCCTTCCTCCTGAGCTCTAATGTGCCGTATTAACATCGCTGTAGATCATTTATAGAACAGGATAAGAAGAAAACGGATTGGGTATTGAAGAAACTGTTTATAATAAGAATTAGAAAGACTAAAACTGTGGTAATAAACAACCAAATGTGTGTGTGTGTGTGTGTGTGTGCGCGTGTGTGTGTGAACCAGGTCTATCTGTAGACGTGTTGTTTTCTGAGGTTAAACAGCTGAACAGAAACACGGAACACACAGCACAGTCTCGACTTGGAGCAGCAATTATAACCGTTTAACTTTTTGTTTTTGGGTTGAGGCATGTGTGTGTGTGTGTGTGTGTGTGTGTGTGTGTGTGTGTGTGTGTGTGTGTGTGTGTGTGTGACTGCTGATTGCGTGAGTTCTGCGTGTGGGAGATTTTTCTCACTCATTGGTGGCTGATGCAATAAATCACACCTCGGACTGATGTAATACTGCTGATGTAGATCTTTAGTGTGTGTGTGTGTGTGTGTGTGTGTGTGTGTGTGTGTGTGTGTGTGTGTGTGTGTGGTGAGGCCCTTGTTACACATTTCTGCACAGTTTTACTTCATTTACCATAATTTTTGTCCAATAAAACTGAATTTAGGCGTATCAGCACACTCAGAATCTCTCCTCCTCTACACTCTCTTTATATTTTTATTTACATAACGATATTTACGGATATTTACGAGGCTCAGAGCTCATTCCAACAGCAAGGATAATAAAAAAATATATGATTGTATGCGACAGAGTTTATATTGAATAATCTATGTTAAATTATTAAATCATACAATTAAATCACTGGTTTATAAAAAAAAAAACAGAAGTTGTAGAGAACTGAATCATATTTTGTGAAATAAAAATCTGGAACTGTCTTCATGTTGTGATTTTGTTCGGGGGTTAAATTAATTTCATAATAATAATAATAATGCACTTGATTTATATCACCCAAGGTCACAGTCCAAAATTTAAACAAGATAAATTAATAACATTGAGAAGTAAATAACATTAAAACAATATTGAATAAAACAATAGACGGTGTAATCAAATCGTATGGAGACCTGAGACCTGAGGGCTTCTGTGAGGACGTGGAATAGCTAATGGACTGGTGCAGAACCAACAAACTGTCTCTGAGCGTGGACAAACTAAAGAGATGTTCATTAGCGCACTGACTGACCACACGCCACTCAACATCAACAGATCATCAAGAACAGGAAATTCCTTGACGGTCACCTGGAGGAAAACCTCAACTTGTCCACCAGCTTCATGACCCGGAAAGCCCAGGAGCGTCTCTGCTGTGTGAGAAGCCTGACGAACCTCCTCACATCCTCACCACGTCCTACAGAGGGACTGGAGAGCACATCCTGAGGAGCTGTCTGGATCTCAGGACACTGCAGAGGACAGTGAGAAGATCATCAGGATTTCTCTCTCTTCCATCACAGATATTTACACCACACACTGCATCCGCAATGCCACCAGCATTTTAAATGTCCACACTCACACACACACCCCACACACAGACCCACACACTGCTTATCCTTCTGCCATCTGGAAAAAGGGACCGAAGCATCCTGGACACACAACCGGGCTGTGCAACAGTTTCTTCCCACAAGCCATCAGACTCTTCAAAATCCGGGCCCTGGATTGACACACACGTATTTTATATATTGTACTGTATATTGTAATTGTTTAGGGATGTGTGTGATGTTTCATGGAGTAACGTGGTCCTGGAGTAGCCTGGTCTCGTGTTACCGTGTCCTGTATTGCTGTTTATGGGCACAATAACAATAAAAGCCTTTTGACTTCTGATTTGTGTTTTGCTCAATAGGTGCCAATTAACAGTCGTTACTAATGCATACACTCCTGAAGGAGTGTTCATAAAACATCTGTCTGTGAGATGAGAGGGCATTAAATCACAAACACTAACAGCAGAAGTGAAGATGGTCATCATCATTGCTCAATAACGCTCTAGAGTAATGGACAAGTCTGCGATTTTAAGACGCAGTGCTAATCTAGTCTATATTCAGGTGCAGACAAGATGGGAGACGCTGCCCCCACTGCTCACACTGTGTACTGCACACATATGTAGCATTAATTTCTGAAGAAGTGATGCTTAAAATGACCTCAGGACACGGACGGCAGCCATCTTGTTCACACATACGTCTAAGTTAAATACAAGTAAATTCGCCTTTAAAATTTATTTATCCTGTGAGCTTCTACACCCTCCTAATCATGTGACCTTCTTCTTCTTCATCTTCTTCTCCCAGTCGTGACGCACATCTCTAATCTCAGCTGGTCTCACTAATGAGCAACTTTAAGTGTTATTGTCACAGCACTGCTCGATCAGCTGAATGTGCTTCCCCGCTTCCTACAGAGCCGAGAACGCCACAGTAACTTGTGAACAAAGCCACTGCAGCTGTCGCTAAACGCTAACTCTCTCTCCCAGTCTCTCTGCGTGTGTGTGTGTGTGTCTCTCTCTCTTTCTCTGTCTCTCTCTCTTTCTGTCTCTCTCTCTCCCTGTCTCTCTCTCTCTGTCTCTCTCTCTCTCTCTCTCTCTCTCTCTCCCTGTCTCTCTCTCTCTCTCTCTCTGTGTGTCTCTCTCTCTGTCTCTCCCTCTCTCTGTCTCTCTCACTGTCTCTCTCTCTCTCTTTGTCTCTCCCTCTCTCTGTCTCTTTCTCTCTCTCTCCCTCTGACTCTCTCTCTGTGTCTCCCTCTCTCTGTGTCTCTCTCTGTGGGGGTTGATCTTATTATGCTCCTGCAGCTGGAAATCAGTGAACGTGTGAATGTGTCATGTGCAGATGCTCAGTCAGGAGTCAGGAGTTTAGCAGCATGTCTGTGTTTTTACATGTTTTATGTATAAATGAAGCTTAACTCGTGTACACTGCAAACAGTTTTTATTGCTGCAATAAAATATTGAGAATTTTAGGTAAATATTAATAACACTAAAGCGGCACGGAGTTGTAGTGATTAGCACTGTTGCCTTGCTCCACCAGAGTCCGGGTTTGATTCCCGTCTCTGTGCGTGTGGAGTTTGCCTGTTCTCCCCATGCTTGGTGGGTTTCCTCCCACAGTCCAAAGACATGTGGATTAGGCTAATCAGTGTTCTCATATTGACTCGTAGTGTGTGGGTGAGTGTGTGTCTCCTGGATGTACGCCGCCTCATGGGTTAAGCTCCAGGCCCCCCTGCAACCCTGTATACAGGATTAATCTGAATAGACGATTAGTCAGTACCAATAACATTATTACATTTGATAAACTAGACTTGGAAAAGTTACTGATATAAAATTAATAAATGCATACAAATTTTTTAGGAGCACAGGAAAATTATATAACTACAGTATAACTGAATTTTTAACTGCTGTAGTGACTTTTTATATTATTATTATTATTATTATTATTATTATTATTATTATCAGGATTGCTATTAAAGATCTGGGCCCTGGAAAGCCTAATGTACTGGCCCCCCACCTTAACCATGCAAACACTTTTCAACTGCCATAGTATTATTATGGACACCTAGCCACTCAGGGGTCCTTGGAATCATCCTTATTTACTTCCTATCCCTGATTCTTCTTCTTTTTCTACTACTAATACTTTATTATTATTATTATTATTATTATTATTATTATAAGGGGCATTCAAGTCAAACCGGGACTTGTGATGAAACACAATTTGACATTTACATAAGAAAAAACATTTGAACTGTGCAAACGTTTCCAAGAAGGCTGCACGTCTTTGAAAGACGATCCCGGCTGAGGTGGCTCAGATCCCACTGCAGTCGTTCGGGTGAACATTCAGTGTTCATTAAAGTAGTTCATGGGAGGCCTGCGTTTCAGACAGCATTGGCGTACTGAGAAAACTTTCTACCTTTCTACACTGGGACAAGTGCATTAATGTAGCAGGGGATTATCCATCCATCCATCAATCCATTTAGGAACCTTTGTAGTCCAACTAGGGACTCGGGAGACCGTTGGTGATTACTGTTGAATTTATTCCCATTTTCCGACTGTGTTGGAGCCTCCAGTCAATTAGCAATTAGCCTAATCTGATAATCTAGTCTAACCCTAGCCTAATCCATATGTTTTTGGATTGTGGGAGGAAACCGGATGGCACTCCCTGAGATCTTCCTCAGGCTCCTCCTCAGGCTCTGAACATTCAAATCCATGCACACACACTCACAGACACCGAGGTGGGAATCGAACACGGACCCTGTTGGTGAAAGATCACAGTGCTAACAGCAGGGCATTATAAAGAGAAATAACGTGAGTTTTAACTCTCCGAATTGTTCTGTTATTCTGCACAATCAAAAGTCCTGGGCTGACTTGAACACGCCTCCTCTTCCTCCTCCTCATTATTATTATTATTATTATTACTATTTATTAATTTATGTATTTGTTATTAACCATATTGTGTTCATTCTACAGGAATTACATTACACACACAAGCGCACGCGCACACCAACGAGAGAGAGAGAGAGAGAAAGAGAGGGGGGGGGGGGACTTCGTGCCCGCGCACGTACGCAGAAGGGGTTAACGGGAGCGCGCACGTGTCCTTCCTTTTCTCTCGCGGTGAGCTCCGGTGAGTGCGCGCGTGCCTCCCCCCTCCTCAGGCTCTCGCTACAATTAAGTCTGCATTCACACACACACACACACCTTGGAGTGTTCCGGCTGCGTTTCACGCATCATTTCCGCCATTTTCGGAGCGGGAGCGCGCGGTTAGAGCACAGACTGAGGAAGAGGAGGAGGAGGAGGAAACGCGTCCGTGTCTGTGTGTGTGTGTGTGTGAGTGTGTGAGAGAGTGTGTGTGCGCAGTGTGTGCAGACGGACATGCTGATGCTGACGGTGATGTGGTGATGAAGACGATGAGGAGGATGAGGATGATGATGGCGCTCCCTGAGCTCTTCCTCAGGCTCTTCCTCTGCGCTCAGCTCTTCTCCAGGTACGCGGCGGTGAAACGGAGAGGAGAGGAGAGGGGCCGGGACACGGGGAGACGTTTAGTCAGGGTGATGAGGGACAGGAGGATGTGACGTTAAACACGCTCCGTAACACACAGCTGCAGTACACTGAGACATTGAGACACGGGGACACTGAGACTCCCCTGTGTGTTTGTTACCTCGCGCACCTTTAAAGCCTCACCTCCCCAACATGGCGCTGGTATGGAGACTGCGTGCAGGGAGGAGAAGGGGTGAGGAGGGGGTGAGGCTTTCATGCTCTGTGCGGTGATGCTGTGGTACGATGTGGCCAGGAGGATGATGATGGTGTGATGATCCACTGGTATGTGATGACGTGGTGGTAGTGATATGCGATTATGTGATCATGCTATATGATGTGGTGTGATGATTCTGTCATGCTCCACTGGTATGATATGATGTGGTGATGTGATGGTGTTATGTGATGATGTGATGGTGGTATGTGATGATTTAATGGTGGTATGGGATGATGTGATGATGGTGTGTGACTATGTGATGGTGATTTGGTGGTGGTGGTGTGTGATGTGGTGATGTGTGATGTGGTGCTGGTGTGTGACGATGTGATGGTGATTTGGTGGTGGTGGTGTGTGATGTGGTGATGTGTGATGTGGTGGTGGTGGTGCGTGATGGTGTGTGATGATGTGGTGGTGGTGTGTGATGATGTGGTGATGATGTGGTGGTGGTGGTGGTGTGTGATGTGATGGTGTGTTATGTGATGGTGTGTGATGTGGTGTGTGGTATATGATGATGTGATGGTGGTGTGTGATGGCGGTATGTAATGATTTAATGGTGGTATGGGATGATGAGATGGTGGTATGGGATGATGTGATGATGGTGTGTGACTATGTGATGATTTGGTGGTGGTGGTGTGTGATGTGGTGATGTGATGATGTGGTGATGGTGTGTGATGATGTGGTGGTGGTGCTTGATAATGTGGTGATGTGATGGTGGTACGTAATGATGTGGTGATGGTGTGTGATGATGTCGTGGTGGTGGTGTGTGATATGGTGGTGTGTGATGATGTGTTGAGTCGGTGATGCTCCAGTGGATCTGTGTTGTGATGAGGCTGTGGTGGTGGTGGTGTGATGCTGTGGTCATGGTGATGATATAATGATGTGATGATACTGTGGTGATGCAGTGACTAGGTCTTGATGTGGTGATGGGGTCATGAGCTGATGATGATGTAATGAAGTGATGATGTGGTGATAGAATGATGAGGTAAGGATGTGATGGTGTGATGAGGTGATGCTAATGTGAGTATGGAGTATGAATGTGGTGATGGGGTTATGAGGTGATGACCTGCCGCTGTAATGAAGTGATGATGTCATGATGTGGTAATGGAGGAAGCTTTGAGGATGATGATCATGTGATGATCATGTGATGATGTTGCTGTAATGAAGTGATAATGATGTGGTGATGATGCCAAATTGACAATGTGTTGATTCTCTGATCTTGGTATGAAATGCTGTAGTGTTGGTGATACGATGATAATTTGGTGATCTTCTGATGGTGATTATTGGGTATAGTGGGGGTCATGGAGTTATGCTGTAGTGAAGATGATGTGATGACATTATGTTGATGGAGTGATCCTGTGTTGAAGATGATGATGATGATGGTGGAGATGGAGGGGTTTGTTTGATGTCATGATGCCGTGATATTTTGATGGTGGTGTGATGTGATTCTGTAGCACCGTGATGATGCTGGGTTGTAGTTCATAGTGTGTGGTGATGAAGCTGTGATGAAGCTTTGAAGTGATGATGATGTGGTGATGGAGAAATGAGATGATGATGTGATGCAGTGATGAAGTGATGATGTCATAATGTGGCAATGAAGTGAAGTGTTGATGGTACTGCTGCTGTGATGATGCTTTGATGATGAAGTGGTGAGGAGGTGGTCATGATGGCAGAGTGATAGCGCGGTGAATCTCTGTTCTTGTTATGGAGTGATGCTGTGTTGAAGACGGTGATGGTAATGTTGATGGATGCATTTCTCTGATGTCATGATTTGGTGATGTTTTGTTCTTGGTGTTACAGTACTGTAATACTGTGATGCTGATGTGTTCTGGTTTAGAATGTGATGTGATAAAGCTGTGAAGTGATGAAGCTGTGATGTGATGAAGCTATGTTGTGGTCCAGAGTGTGATGTGATTAGGCTGTCATGTGATGACACCGTGTAGTGATTAAGAGTGTGAGGTGATGAAGCTGTTATGGTGTTGTGGTTCAGAGTGTGATGTGATGATGGTGTGATGTGATGAAGCTGTGTTGTGGTTCACAGCGTGACGTGATGAAGCTGTGTTGCCGTGGTCCAGTTCAGCTCAGCTGGAGACACACATGCATGAGTAAACTCTGATGCTCTGATTCTCTACAAATGGAGAAATTAAAACCTCCATGTTGCATAAGTCAACAGGAAACAGGCCTGTGTGTGTCTGTGTATGTGTGAGTGAGAGAGAGAGAGAAAGCGAGACAGAGTTCTGCTTTTATTTGCTAATATTTTGTACTGAATCACGGGAACAGGGCCGCAGACAGCATCTCTGTCTCTGTCTCTTCATCGGTTTTCATAAAACATCCGTCTGTCTGCTGCTATGAGGCGAACATGTGGAGGATGTTGGCTGTTTATTTTCTTCCACTTCATCCTCTCTCCTTCCTTATTTATATCTCTTCTTTCCCATAAGGTCTGAGAGCTTCATTGCTGAAACCTGATGCCTAAATGGCATAAATTGCTTTGTACTCTAGGCGTCTATATGCGTGCTTAGTTTAAGACCTTAAATAGTACCCAATAAAACTTATACACACGTGGACAAAATTGTTGGTACCTTTCGGTCAATGAAAGAAAAACTCACAATGGTCACAGAAATAACTTTAATCTGACAAAAGTCATAATAAATAAGAATTCTATGAATGTTAACCAATGAAAGTCAGACATTGCTTTTCAACCATGCTTCAACGGAATTCTAAAAAAAAAAATTAACTCATGGAACAGGCCTGGACAAAAATGATGGTACCCCTAACTTAATAGTTTGTTGCACAACCTTTTGAGGCAATCACTGCAATCAAACGATTCCTGTAACTGTCAATGAGACTTCTGCACCTCTCTGCAGGTATTTTGGCCCACTCCTCATGAGCAAGCTGCTCCAGTTGTTTCCGGTTTGTAGGGTGCTTTTTCCAGACAGCATGTTTCAGCTCCTTCCAAAGATGCTCAATAGGATTGAGGTCAGGGCTCATAGAAGGCCACTTTAGAATAGTCCAATGTTTTCCTCTTAGCCATTCTTGGGTGTTTTTAGCTGTGTGTTTTGGGTCATTGCAAGACCCATGACCTGCGACTGAGACCCAGCTTTCTGACACTGGCCAGCACATTTCTCTCTAGAATCCCTTGATAGTCTTGAGATTTCATTGTACCCTGCACAGATTCAAGACACCCTGTGCCAGATGCAACAAAGCAGCCCCAGAACATAACAGAGCCTCCTCCATGTTTCACAGTAGGGACAGTGTTCTTTTCTTGATATGCTTCATTTTTCCGTCTGTGAACATAGAGCTGATGTGCCTTGGCAAAAAGTTCCATTTTTGACTCATCTGTCCATAGGACATTCTCCCAGAAGCTTTGTGGCTTGTCAACATGTAGTTTGGCATATTCCAGTCTGGCTTTTTTATGATTTGTTTGTTGTCCCATGGATCTTAAATTTCTGAATAGTACAGTAGGAGCCACACGAAATAGCCGCAGCCATGTGAATGCCGTGCGGATCCCGTGCGGCTTCCCTTTGGAACCCGTGGTCCCCCCTCCTTCTCCTGCCAGGGAGGTGTGTCAAGATTTCACAGTAAACACGCCCATTCAAGCTCTATTTATTCATTTACCTGGTGCCACCACTAGATGGCGCTTTGTTCAATCACTTGATTTGAACAAATATGAACACGAAGTGCTTCGGCCTTTTTATAAAAAATAATAATCACGTTTTTTTGCTGTTTGTGTTCAGCATTTAAAAATTATTTCATCCATTATTTGACCACGGCTGGAAATCATAGCTGGAATGTGATTGTGAATTTATGACTGAAATAAAGCTGTTCATCGGCGTGCGTGAACTGCTCGTACTTTCACAGACATACACACAGAAAGTCATCGCCTCTTGCAATAATGCAGATCAAACTACACTACACTACACTAGTCCATAAATTAAAAGGAATATTTAAGCATATACGCAAAATATATTTCACTTAAACATTACAGATTAAAACAAGGAAAGTGGACGTGCTGATCAAAAGGCTGATAAACGCGTGCGATTTATCGATAAAAAATCCCAGAAAGTCAACGAGTCTCGCAATAATGCAGATAAAACATAATACACATGTCCATAAATAAAAAGGAATATTTAAGCATATACGCGAATTAAATTTCACTTATTATTTCACAATATTACAGATTAAAACAAGGAAAGAAGACGTGCTGAGCTGAAATATATTTAGCGTATATGTCTAAATATTATTTTTTATTTATGGACAGGTGTATTACGAAGTGAAGACCTGTGTTCAGTTGTTCCCCGCACGGTGTATCTGCACGGAGAGTGTGTGTGTGCTTGTGCGCGTCTGATGGTCTTAACTAACTACCTGATTCGTGAATATGCCAACATATCTTCGTTAAAACGTAAAAATGTGTCGACATTGAGCACCATCAGAAGACATGAATGAACAAAGAAATCTATTTTTTAGTAAATGTTCTTATATGCACACGAAGTGCTTCGGGCTTTTTATAATAATAAACATAATGTTTTTTTGCTGTTTGTGTCCAGGATTTCATCCATTATTTGACCACGGCTGGAAATAATAGCTGGAATGTGATTGTGAATTTATGACTGAAATAAAGCTGTTCATCGGCGTGCGTGAACCCCGATTTGTGCCTGAACTTTCACTTTACAAAAAGGCAGCGTTAATTCTTTTTAAACCCCTCAATTCTGCCAATTCCCCCATCAGTGAAACCGGTTTGATAACTTCACACCAATCATGAATGAAAGGCGAGAAGAGGGATTACAGTAACTGGGGGTTCTGTGGATGTTCCCCTCGCAGCGCGTTGTATTCAACGAATAGACTAAAACAAAAACAAAATCATGTTTGCTTCAGCATTGGAAACAATATTGTTTTAGGCCAACTTTATTAAAGATTATACACTTTCATATTCAGATTTGAGGGGTTTAATACGAATTAACAAGACCGAGCAGACGTCTCTGCCTTAAATGCGCCAGCAAAAAAATAGAATAAATATAAATAAAATGTTTAATGGTACCAATGAAATGAAATAGACTTCATAATTGGAGTTGATACTTTCAGTGTAATTCACAAATTTACCGAAAATATTCAGATTTAACGACATTTTATTTTATTCAGTAAAATAACGACAACCGTTTCCTTCCTAGACTTTGAAGACAATGAACTGAAGCTCAGCACGTCTTCTTTCCTTGTTTTAATCTGTAATTTTTAAGTGAAATATATTTAGCGTATATGTCTAACTATTCTTTTTTATTTATGGACAGGTGTATTAAGTGAAGACCTGTGTTCAGTTGTTTCCCGCACGGTGTATCTGCACGGAGAGTTTGCGTGTGCGTGTGTGCGTCTGATAGTGCTAACTACCTGATTCGTGAATATGCCAACATATCTTTGTTAAAACGTAAAAATGTGTCGACATTGAGCACCATCAGAAGACATGAATGAACAAAGAAATCTTTTTGTTTAGTAAATGTTCTTATATGCACACGAAGTGCTTCGGGCTTTTTATAATAATCATGTTTTTTTTTTTTTTGCTGTTTGTGTCCAGGATTGAATAATTATTTCATACACTATTTGACAATAATAGCTGGAATGTGATTGTGAATTTATGACTGAAATAAAGCTGTTCATCGGCGTGCGTGAACCCCGATTTGTGCCTGAACTTTCACTTTACAAAAAGGCAGCGTTTTGATCAAAACCCGTGCGATTTATCGATAAAAATCCCATAAAGTCATCGCGTCTCACAATAATGCAGATCAAACATAATACACATGTCCATAAATAAAAAGGAAAAGCATATACGCGAAATACATTTCACTTATTATTTCACAATATTACAGATTAACACAAGGAAAGAAGACGTGCGGAGCTTCAGTACACTGTGATGGCGAAATATATTTTAGACAGAGACGTCTGCTCGGTCTTGTTAATTCGTTTTAAACCCCCCCAATTCTGCCAATTCCCCCATCAGCGAAACCGGTTTGATAACTTCACACCTATTGTGAATGAAAGGTAAGAAGAGGGATTACAGTAACTGGGGGTCTGCGGGTGTTCACCTCGCAGCGCGTTGTCACGTTGTCAACGAGTAGACTAAAACAAATCATGTCTATAATTCATGTAGAGTCTGAGAATTTATTTACCATAAGCTTTGTTGTATTGTTTTTAATCACTCTATACACAACCTATGATTTCACCCATGCTATTTTACGAATGGAATATTTTTTATGTTACACTCTAAAAACTGCTGGGTTAAATGTTAAAGTGCTGGGTTATTTTATCTATTTATTATTATTTAGAAATACCCCAAATGAAATTAATCCGCTGTTTTAACTACTGCAGAGATAGTTAATCAGCGGTAGTTTTCACTACTACTATTAATGATAATAATACTGAATGGAGAAAGTGCAGTCAAAGAAGTATCATCATTGCAGGAGAGAAGAAAATGAAGAATAAATACATATCAGTATTTAAATACGTTTATGAGCTCTGTCGTTTGCTGTCAATGGCATAAGAGACATTTTCGGCTTCAGTTTCAATTTTCACAGCCGCCCGCGAGCTGCCACGGAAGCGCGCGAGATCCCTTTTCTTAATGGCCAGATCTGTAAGGTGAGAAACCTCAATGGAGAATGCACTGACTCCCCCCACTACTGACTGTTACTGCTAAATGCTGTGTTTGAAGTTTTTTTTTCGACCTGCGCAAATGTGACGAATGCAGGAGCACACACACACACACACACACACCTGTGACTTTGAGACGTTTACTGTAAATTCGCCGTAGACAGTGTTTATTTTGCTGAACATTACAAAACTAGTATACTGTAAAATACATTCCAAAAATAGTATACTGTAGGTGATCCTAAATCTCCAGGCGCTAAATCTCTGGAACTTTTTAGTTGTTTTAGTATTGTTCTCAAGTGTGATGTTTATGGGGATTTAATCTGTCTCTGCTGCCGCATGTATTCACACTTGTGATAAGTGATTAATGCCCTATCAGATTTTTGATGGGGGAGCATTATGCATGGTTAAATGACAAAAGAAATACTGATACGTATGGGCAGATATTTGTTCCAGATATTATGCGCCATTAATTAAGTTAATTAATTAACAATTAATTAAATGTGTCTGTGTTAAAGCCAGCTCAGGCGAACCTGACGAATGCAGGAGCACACACCTGTGGTACTTTAACTGTTAGTGCATCTTGTAAATAGCTGATTAAACCTATGAACACAAGTGTGTTCTCTCTCTCTGTCTCTCGCTTTCTCTCTCTCTCTCCATCTCACACACACATACATACATGCACACACACATAGCACATGAAGTCGCGTAAAACCAAATGAAACTAGGGGAAAAAATATAAGCAGTGAAAAACACAGCAGTATATTGTAGGTGATTCCTGTCCTGTGATAACAGGCGCTAAAACTCTGGAACCTTTTAGTTGTTTTAGTATTGTTCTCAAGTGTGAGTGTTTATGGGGATTTAATCTGTCTCTGCTGCTGCATTTATTCACAGTTGTGATAAGTGATTAATGCCCCATCAGATCTTTGCTGGGGGAACGTTATGCAGGGATAAATGACAAAAGAAATACTGATCTGTTGTAATGATGCGGGTCGCGCAAAATGCAGATCTGCGCATAAACTGTTCAGAACGGGCAGATCCGCAGGCTGCTACCACAGCACAAAAATATATAAATCTCTCCCATAGGTCCTCGGTAAGGGCATAAGCCCAGAGAGGATCAAAAGTTTTATTTTTGATTCCAGAGCGGAGGAATTTTGTTAATTTTGTGTCATCAGTTTTCTTTTGTTTACTTTCAAGTTTCCTAATTAATAATCCCACGTCATATCCAAACGGAAAGGTCTTCCCGTGCGTATCATAAGCACTCTCACACACTCTTATTTCATTAAACCTCTTCTCATTAAAAACATCTCATGGTGCGGCTCTCCATACAGCGCCACGTAACATCCGTATGGGCAGATATTTGTTCCAGATATTATTTTTCACTATCAAAGAAAAAAAACATAATCAAAAATATATCGAAAAACATACTCAAGCAGAAGTTACATTTTGCGCTTTACTTTGCAGCAAAATATGATCTATCAGTGTATTAAACGGAACTAGATAAAATACACCGTAATGCAAAATACATAGCCTGCATTTATATTCCGTATCTACAGCTATCGGTATAGATAAATTACACGTTACCGTGTCTTTAAGGATTATTAAGGATGTCTTGGAAAATATTGCAATAACTAATTTTATTTACTAAGAAATTAATTTTAAATAGCATAAGCATCATGGGTTGTGAATTGAGTGATGAAAAAAAAATATGTTTTATTAATCGGTTTTATTAGATTTTTTTTACCATATCATCTATTTATGAAACTATGTTGACAATGCCTGTACAGTATATAGACATGCCGTATAAACTGCCTGGACACTGTAGTTAACTGAAGCAGTCCATGCTCCACCTGGCGAGATTATACAGCATTGCAATCATCTTATTGGAACGCGCATGGGGGCGTTTATGGTGCGGGGCATCGTTAACTGCGTCATCGCGGGGGATCACATTCCGTGCACGGATCGTGCACGGATCGTGCACGGACTTGTCATGGTTCACTATGGGACCCGCCATGTTCCAGGCGACTGTTTCGTGTGGCTCCTACTGTATGTGCAACTGTAGTCACAGGAACATCTAGCTGCTTGGAAATGGTCTTATAGCCTTTACCTTTAACATGCTTGTCTATAATTTTCTTTCGAATCTCCTGAGACAACTCTTTCCTTCGCTTCCTCTGGTCCATGTTGAGTGTGGTACATACCATGTCACCAAACAACACAGTGACTACCTGGAGCCCTATATATAGGCCCACTGACTGATTACAAGATTGTAGACACCTGTGATGCTAATTAGTGGACACACCTTGAATTAACATGTCCCTTTGGTCACATTATTTTCAGTATTTTCTAGGGGTACCATCATTTTTGTCCAGGCCTGTTCCATGAGTTTATTTTTTTAAATAATTCTGTTGAAGCATGGTTGAAAAGCAATGTCTGACTTTCATTGGTTAACATTCATAGAATTTTTTTTAATTATTACTTTTGTCAGATTAAAGTTATTTATGTGACCATTGTGAGTTTTTCTTTCATTGACCGAAGGGTACCAACAATTTTGTCCACGTGTGTATATGTTTTATTTACATATTTTTACATTTTTTATATAAAACTTTCTTTCACCTCTCAAGGGGTCGCCATAGTGAGCAATCTAATCTGACACAACTTGGCACAGGTTTTACGCCGGATGCCCTTCCTGACATTATTATACTCCGCGTCTCTGACTATTTAATCTCTTTATATCTGGGCTTGGGATTGCAGGGCTCGAACCCAGCTCCTCAGAACCTAGAACCCTAGCCTTATACAGTGTACATATTGTATAGTATATTGCCAAAAGTATTGGCTCGCCTACCGTCACATGGGTATGAACTTGAGTAACATCCAATTCTTAATCCACAGGGTTTAATATGATGTTTAATACCCTTTACAGCTATAACAGCTTCCACTCTTCCGGGAAGGCTTTCCACAAGGTTTAACTGTCCTGCACAGAGTCCTGATCTCAACCCGATAGAAGTCCTTTGGGATGAATAAGAGCGGAGACTGCGAGCCACGCCTTCTCATCCAACATCAGTGTCTGACCTCACAGATGCTCTTCTGAAAGAACGGTTAAAAATTCCCATAAACACACTCCTGAACCTTGTGGAAAGCCTTCACAGAAGAGTTGATGCTGTTATAGCTGTAAAGGGGCAGGGCCAACATCATATTAAACAGTATGGATTAAGAATCGGATGTTACTCAAGTTCATATGCATGTGAAGGCAGGCGAGCCAATACTCCTGCGTGTGTCCTATAGTGTGTACACAATACACTATGTATACACACAAACTGCTTATTTAATCAGCAAATGAAATACTACATAAATCAACAAATAAACTAAAAGGCAATTCCTTTACTATTTTTATTTTAGGATGTGTAGAAACTTTGCATACTGTTGTGCACAGCTGATATCCTTAACTTAAAAAGAATCAGGAAATATATTATCTTGAACCATTTCAATAAATGGATTTTTGTAAATTGTGTACCAGGAAATAAGAAGGCGCACTTTGATGACATCAGAGCTCAGTGAATGGTTAAAAGAAAGTAGTTAGAAGGGATGGAATGGAATGAAAGCACAGAGGAGTTTTAAAGGAGAGTGTTTATCAACAACGCAGAAAAAAGGCTACTTTCAGACTTCTACTTATTTCGGCAAATAATTATTTTCTGAAATACGAGGTTGTTGATAACTACCTGTTTAATTTGAAAAGCCCTGTATATCTTTATTTTAAGCGATTTAAACTTCCAGGTATTAGATGACACACACCACATTGTGCCTGCTTTCTGTCTTTCTGTCATGTGATCAGTAAAACAAATCTTGAGCTTGAGCTGTTCAGAGCAGCGGCCACACAAAAGTGAGTAAAATGGATTTGTGTAGAATGTTGAAATGAAAACCAGGAGGTTACCCCAGCAGTGATGGACTACAGGTGTGAAACAGGACCGTATATATGATTTGGATGTTGTGTGAACACGGCTGTAATCACTGTGGTGAAGTGAATTTTGTACTGCAACCTTCTGTTTCACTTTCAAATGGTACATCCCCATGTTCCTGTCACTAGTCCTGGGTTTGGTGCATTTGGTAAGATTACAGACTAAAAATGAAGCAGGGATATCACATCGTAGCACTCTAAAGACAACACAAGACACATGAGGTATGTGTGTGGGAAGCTGTTGGATTCGCTGCGTCTGCTCTGTGTCCTGATTGGGATTTCTGGATCCTGTTATAACCTCAGGACACTACAGGTCTTCACAATCTGTTTATTTAAGAGTGTTTGTTTGCACCGAGTCTCAACTATTTTTTCCTTTAATCAAATTTTCTGCTGCTACTTTTTATCTCACTACTGAATCACATTTAAAGCCTGAGCATGACATGCTCTATTTTATATTAAAACTCAACCAGCAAATTATTAATACTAAATTGCGCACTTAAATAACCTTGAGCACAACTGCAGGCTGATTTATCCATCATGACAAAACTGTTGGTGGTGGACTTATAGTGTTTTGAAAAATCATACAAAGTTCACACTGATGTAACTCATAAACTATTTTGACATGATATTTTAGCATGTGTGCTTTTTAACATGTAAAAATATTATAAAATGACTGTAAAAACTCATTTTTGCTGTCAAACTGTTCAGACATATTTAAATAAATAAACTCTGTGCATTCCTGTGCAGGGAATGCACAGGGACAACTGAACGCAGAGGGAATAAAGTAGAAAAAAATTACTCATAAATGACCAGAAATGACAGATTTTGCATATTACATGTGTCAAAATAAAAGTCCTAAAGAAACATTAAAGTCCTCACATGAACTAAAAGGTTGCAATATGTTTTCTAGTAAAATAGAACTGAATAGCTTTAATGTCTCACATAGTTTTGTCAAAAGGTTTCACACACTAGTCCTGCGCTGTACTGCTTAACGGAATTCTGAAATTAATAAAGGACTTTAGGACAAGGACGTCTAGAAGAATCTAACACTTTAAATGCCAATAATCCCTCAAAAAATAGTTTGTGATTAAAATTGTCTATTATACAGTATATAAAACTAGCAAATATACAAATATAAAACTAGCGGACGTGCCGGGAAGAGAGTTTCTGTTAATTCTTCAGTTTTTCTTAATTCTCTAAGGTTGAGTATCTGACGCCTTGTTTACACCAAGTTGTACTTCTTTGGTGGTCAGACAAATACACTCCCTGTTCGGTAATCGGAGAGTGAATCACAGATGAGAAATGGAAAAAGTAGATCGGATAAAGATTAAGTTTTGTCTTAAAACGACTCCAGCGTGTTAAAATTCACTTATACCACTTCAGCGCTGTTATTTCAGCCAAAGTGAAAATATGAACTAATCCCAGTAAAAATATTCAGCTTATCTTTTCTAATTAATATCTATTGGTGCAGGTGTTTGTTTACATTGAGACAGTAGCGCATTAGTAGATTATTTTAAAGTAGATTATTAAATCCCACACATAACTGTTCATAACATCACTTTTACTTAACATTTAGACTTTAGCTCATACCTCTGCGCTCTCAGTTCGGGTGTTTTACTCGCCCTCACCTCTCTAAGAACCCATAACGTGTGTTATGGCACTTCACATTACTGCTTTTCATTATCGCCATGGTTTCGGAACATATAATAAACTGGTTTTAAAGTTCACACAGGACGAATAAACACAAATTGATCTGTCCATTCATCTTTGAAGGTTCAGTTTTCATAGTCTGCTTTGTTTTTGGAATGAGCCATGCTGTTTCGCAGTTTTGTTTGTATTTCTTGAGGATTGTAGCGGCTTCTAAGCGCATTGCTGTGGTTTATGTATACAGTAAACGTGTTGTGGTATTTGTGATTCTTTTGTATGGCAATGCAGCCACGCTGATTTGAGCAATAGTTTTTTTTTTTTTTTTTTTTTAAATAATTTTTTGCATTTCTATATGTTTGCATACGCTGACCTGTTCAAGCAAACTGTTTGCTGGGTTTTGGAATCGACACCTAGTCGATCATGATAATATCACCTCAGGAGGGTCTGGTGGCTCAAATCCCTGAGAACTACTACTACTACTACTGATAATAATAATAATGATAATAATTAGGGGCGCTCCGATCAGGATTTTTGGGGGCGATCACCGATTTCCGATCACTGGAAGCTGTATCGGACGATACCAATCACAGATTACAGGGTCTACTCGAAGCCTTATCATGCATCATTATTTATTAAACTATACAACAACAATGTAAATTAAGTATTGAAATTACAAGAAGAGGAATATCATGAATTGACAACAGTATTTATTGGCAAGCAACATGTGCAACACATCAACTTAAAACATAGCAGCCTGTGCTTGGTTAGTAATTGGGAAGAGCTTAGAGCTTGACAAATACAACTTTCCTGTAGATTGTATAAAATGTAATAAAATAACAGACAAGTAGGACATGAGTCGGCAGAAGTTCTGCAAGGGCCGCCATGTTTAATTTTTCATTAAACATATTTAATTTTTCGCGCAGAAAGATGGAAACGTAATCACAGTGCCAAAACTCACGATGAAACATGAGGAACCGTACTTGCGGCTATCGAGCGAAACCGCGTAGGTGAGCTAGGGATATTACAGACACTTGAGTGAGCGGCGGCGTGCAAGTTGCTGAACTCGCCCGCGCTCTTAGCGCTAACCAACTTGGAAAACTGCTCGTGTTCCTTCACGTGACTAACCTTCAAACGTCTGATGAGGTTCGTGGTGTTCAAATGCTTTGGGTGCTTCCCGCCTGGTGAAATTGTCTTGTTACACAGGTTGCAGATTGCTAATGTATTGTCTTTGTCACACAACACGTAGAATTGCCAGACCGGTGAAGCCATTTTAGCAGCGCGCAAAAAAAAAAAGGTCCCTCGGGTTTTGCGTCATCTGATCGGCCGATTATGATCGACGACCAATCAATCAGAGCACCCCTAATAATAATGATAATAATAATAATAATGATAATAAGCTGCATGTTAGCGTTACAGTACATTTGTAAGAAACTCCTGCGTGTTCCCGGTTAATTAGCTTGTATTAATATTAGCTTCATTAGGTGTATGTTCGTGTGCTCGATCTGGTACGACTCTGCTCGGTGCTCATCCACATGTTACATAAGAGTCAGGTTTAATTGATTGAGATTGTTTCAGTTGAATGATGGTGTTCTAGATTTTCATTTGACTCTAGTGAAAGTCGATTGATTGATTGATTGATTGACTGGCTTAATCATAAATCATCTGTATTGATCAGTTCCTGCAGTTTTATATATGTACTATATAGTTCTTATATAGTTTACTGTAAGTATATTATGATTTATTTATTTCAGTTACGGACCAATTTAAGGCACATTTGCCTTAATTGATTCACTCTAATTAATGCAGACACTAAAGACTGTGTTCACACTGACTGCTTCGTAGCATCCCGAGTATGACCCCTCCCCCGTACCTGTTTTTCTGAGGGTGGTATGATTTTCTAAAACATGCTATTTTACAGAAATGTTCCTTTAAGGTGTTTCTGGTTCCTGGAAGTTCTCAGCACGGCACTTTAAACAGAAAAGTTTGGTTTAAACTTCGGGGTAAGTTTGTCTGAACTGGAGCACGACAGCGAGCCTGAAACCTGCAGGTAGGAGAACTCTGGAGTCTGCAGGGAAGCAGCGGGTCAGCGTGACATTTCTGCTCAGATCAAAACCCCGCACGAGCTAGCGAGAGCGTGACATGTGGCGCAACACCCCGGCGTTTTATTTCATCTCCAGCATCGAGGCAGGGTTTAAAGCGCAGCTGCTCAAAGGACTGCAGATGACTTTGATATCTCTCTGAGGGGGCGCAGCTTAAAGAGCAGAACCCCTGGAGTACACCGTCCTCCCCGCGTGCCTTTATATCATTACACGGCCTCCCGAACCCTCGACTTCCAGGTCAGACAGAGTGAAGGAGTGACTGCAGGAGAACAGGCTCTCACTCTCACGGGCTCCTGCGGGCCGGTTTGACAGATCTCCAGGGACCACACCCAGGAATTAGATAGACACATGTACAGGAAGTGGAATAAATTATAAGTAGTGAACAATGTGTGTGTGTGTGTGTGTGTGTGTGGTACTGTTACAGTTAAACAATCTACAGTGTGATGAAGCAGGGTTAGTCTCCTCATCCTGAAGTTGATGATTCTCCTCTAGTTCTTTGTTCCTGAGTGTTTTGGACCCCTGATCATGTGACCAAAACGTCTGATATGTTGTTAAACCGTATCTAAACACTCAAGTTTCTGAAGTTGGAGGAAGAAATAGATAGAAATACATTTTTAAGTGATGTATGTCTGCACATAAGGTGGTAAAATCTTTCTATTTGTCTATTAGTCTAATATCGACTCTAATATCAGGATGTTTATGAGATCAGAATCACAATACAGATCGAAGTGGCTCCTGCGTATCCTGATGATATCGTACCGACTGACCCCCGATGATTCTCATTCCTACGAGCTAATCACTGTTTTTAGAGTATGACATCATCAGCTCCGCCTGTGTGTGTGTGTGTGTGTGTGTGTGTGTGTGTGTGTGTGGGATAAACTGATAAAGCCGATAAACTAGGTACTCCGGTGAGAGGATTGGACTTGATGTTTCTTATTTTTTTTAATCACTCATATTACACGTATTGTGAAGGTCAACCTCCTCGTTCTCGTCTTCACTCTGTGTTCATTGGTGGATGTAGATATGCACTGCCATCTGCTGTACTGGAGAGTGTTGATACACAGGTTGTAGTGGGGGCCAGAGGGGTGGGGGAGGGGCGAGTAGAGGTCTTTGGCCGGGGTTGTGTGTGGTGTACTCGTCCTACACCAGGGAAATTTGATATGACATCATTGGTGTAAATACACAGTGACATTAACGCACATTAACATCATTAAGCTCCGCCCCAATCATGGAGGATTTAACTCTGGACAAAGTTGGACTTTTATAAACACTGCGTCACTCCTGGGTTTACTCCAAATTTAGACGCCATCAGATTTTGTGTCATGATTTTAAAATCATCTTTCCCCTGGAGCGTTTGTTAGCTGTAGCGTCATACGTCGATGTGAGCTTGTGGCATTACCGCAGCATCCCTGATTGAGCTAATCTCGTTAGCGGGGTTTAGCGGGCTGTGTTTAGAGGTCATGTGATCAGGGAATAGCAGGCTATCTGGGGTCAGGACGCTTAATGGTCTCGTCTACTCCAGCCTGAGGGTGCTGAGGACGTGACTCCTGTTTCCTGCACACACACACACACACACACAGACTGCAGCGAGGCAGAAGGGATTTAACTAGCACCAGCAGGCGTGTGAAGGAGACTTCACCGAGACTCAGTCACAGCATCATCATCTCCATCACGTGGACGTTTCTGGACGATCGGACGGCAGAATTAAACCGCGGCACGTCATAACTCACTTAGCATATGAGTTAGAGTGAAGGACAGAATACAAATATAAAAAAACACTACAGACCCCTGACGTCTGAGACCCGGGCGGAAAATAAAATTATTTTTCTCATCTCAGCGTGATTAAGAGCCGAAAATTGCGAGGCAGCTGTTAAAGCACAGAAAGATGACCTGCTCCTGAAACATCTTTTATTTCAATCTTCTAAAAGATTTGGTGAGCAGGAGGCCGAGTGTCGCTCTTAAATGAACGCGATAAATCATTAGCATTCTGCATGTGATGATAGAAATCTGACTAAACACTCAGCAAATGGTGGCTCATTATGTAACGATGGCTGTTTATCAGGGACATGCTGCAGGCTAATTAGCATCTCAGCTCTGTGACTGGACCACACACACACACACACACACACACACACACGCCGGGGTTTCACCTTTAAGAGTTTGCCCCCCACATGATCAGAAAGTTAACAAAACCATATCAGTTAATTTCTCACAAAAATACTCATTTGTGGTCAGTGATAATGTTATTATTTTAACACACACACACGCACAGGTCACAGTTAAGTTACAGGTTTGGCAGGTTCTCCTGGTGTTCAAGATACACACGACATTGCTATTAATATAAAAATACAAAGGGGGCGTTCGAGTCAAAGTGGGACTTTTGATTGTACAGAATAATAGAACACAGTCCTGAGAGTAAACACTCCCTTTATTTCTCTATATAATCCCCTGATACACTAATGCACTTATCCCAGTGTCTCACTAGTGCCTGGACACCATCAAGGGAGAAAGTTCTCTCAGTACACCAGAGCCGTGATTGGAAACACCGGCCTCCCAGGAACTCCTTTAACGACCCAAACTCTTGTAGTGAGATTTTCAGTGATCAGACGTTTCACCCTCTGAATGTTGACGGGATCGACTGCAGTGAGCTCTGTACCACCTCGGCCAGGAAAGTCACGCACAGACGTACGGACTTCTTTAAAATGTCTTGTTCTGCTGTGGCTGAGAGTCTCATCACTGTACTGAGCTTGAAGCATAAGTGCCGACTTGACTTCAAATTCTAATTTAATTTGGCACGTCCACGACCACACACAGTATAATACGCAGATATACCCACCTCCTCATATTAAAGACGTTCAGTGAAATACCTGTGGTGTTCCTGCGACTCCAGCGGTGTGTAACCTGAGCTCAGGTATGTGAGGGTGAGATCGGACGTCAGGTGTTTGAGGGTGAGATCGGATGTCTGTTGTAAAGAAGCGTGAAGAGGCTGCAGTGAAAAGTATAACGTTTAATACCTGAGAGTCTGTCTGAACACAAGTGTTTATTCACTCAGCACAAACACGCCGACCAGGTTTTATTACAGCCCTGATCATGTGGAGCTCACACGTGCCAGGCTCCTCTTTACACTCACTGTTCCTATTATTCTGGCCACTCACACTGTGGGTTTGATATTTTTGTTGGTAACATTATGCTTTTGTGAAGCTCATTTGGATTTATTTATTAGGCCAGTCTGTTTTCTTTTTATGATAAATGTTTGTTTTTGTTTGTTTGTCGACTGTATTTTTTTGTGCATTTTTGCTTTTGTCTCTTTCATGTAAACATCATCTAATGATGTGGATGTTTTCTTTATCGGTATTTTTTCTTTGTCATATAAAATTGTTAACAAGATACTAAATTTTCTATTAAAACGCTTGAATATAAAGCGTCCTGTGAGGAACTTCGCCCAGCAGCGGCTTTCTCTGTGAACTGTGGCAGCAGGAACACGGCAGAACTTTCCAGAAGGCTGTTGTTGTTCTTGAGGATGGAGGGGGAGGAGAGCCGACACCATTGTGGGTTCTGTCGGGTTTATCCGTGTAAATAAAAGGTGTTGTGAAGTTGTATTGTTGTGTGAAACGCCATGCAGCCGTCGGCACCTGCTGCCAAGTCAGAGGGACAAATAACACACACACGCGCGCCCGCGCGCCCACTCCACCAAGTGACGCTGCGAGTGAAACCTGAGCAAAATAACGCAGGGAAAATGCAGTGAGTGTGTGGGAGGTGACGCGTCCTGGCATGACGGAGAGACCGAGCTGGAGGACAACAATCATAAAAAGATGCACAATAAACACCTTCGCCAGTGACGCCGCCAAACCCGAGCGGCGGATAACGCGCTAAGGCTGCTAATGTGACTAGCGGGTATAAGCCGATAATGCCTGGTCGAAGCACAGTCTCGGGGGAGGAGGTGTATGGAGGTGGGGGTGTATGATTTGGCAACCCTGGCAAGTTTTAGTGAGTGAAAGAATAATTTGTGCCTGTTCAAATAAACCCAAGAGTATTTGCTCACAGGAACGAGGTGCAACTATAACGGCATACAGCCGCGGCTACGGCTAAACCTCACAATTAATCCTCAGCTCGCATGTGAGCCGAACCGTAGGAGGGATGTGTATGGATCACTGATCGTCTACACTCTGTTACACCGCTAGTGATTAATGGGAGGAGCGGGGGCTCATCTCCTGGGGGGGGGGGGTGACTGCAGGTTCCTCATGATGTGTAGCCCTCAGGAACACGGGGACCGGGAATCAGGACCTGAGGAACATCGGCTCAAACCAGAGTACAGTTTACACTTGTAAGGGTGGACAATTTCACTACACAGCTTCACAGAAGTGTCCAGATGTGAAATCCAGAGATGATGATGGTGATGAGAAACTCACTGAGATGAAATAGCATTTGCATGCTGTAACGTGTGAAGGGTGAACTTCTTCACCTCGGCTCCCAGTCAGAATTAGCCGTGTTGTCATGGTGCAGTGTGGGTTTAATGGGATTTGGATAAGTTTTGCTGCAGCAAATCAAAATCAGTTACAAAGAAGATGCTAATGCGTTTAGCTGACGAGTCTTCACTAAATCTCACAACGTTCTCATTGTCCACGAGCATCAGGAGAGGGACGCACATGCTCGTCCCAGACTCCCCTGTACAAAGTCCAAGTGGATGCGACCCTTCGAATTCGGAATCAGACATCAGCTCTGGTCGGACGAAAGCTGCGAGTCTTTTCTGTAGCAGCATGTCTCTGTGTGTTTTTCCTCTTACACCACAGCAGTTTACCAGCGATCACAGTGTTATTAACTAAAGAGAAACACATCGTACTGTACATCATTTTATACTAACATTTAATGTTAATGAAGTGAATGAAGTTATAGCAGCTATAAACACTCGCTCCCTCACCAGCCTCGCTTTATTCTCTAAGAGAAATAAATCGCAGTGTGTCATGTGACTCAGAAACCACAATAAATGGATAAGATTTGGGAATCTTTTCCAGTTTTACCTCTGACTGACACTGGAGACTCCTTCCACCTTTGTTATACAAACACATCTCCTGATTCTAACAAAATGTCATGTTTATGATTATTAAATCAGTTTGCTGTCACTATAGAAACTATAACATGTCAGAGCGAGTGCATTGATGTAATCTAATGTACATACCGTGTCAGAGCTGCTGTTATTTATGCAGCGTCACGCAGCAGGGAGTGCTGTTGTGCTGAATATCACTGTTGTGCTGACCTCGAGTGTGATATTGCTTTTATACAACAGTTCCACAAACACCATTTATTATCAATAAATTATCATTTGTTCTTTTATCTAACCAGTCATTTTGCTCCACCCACACACATCCTTCTGCGCCTGGAGGATCTAACTAACCGCAACTAGCAGAGCTGAAGACTGACGGTTAGCGAGCGACAGTTAGTGATTATTAACAGGAGGTGAGAGTGGTATTAAACTCTGAGCGGTACTCTGTAGGCGACAGGTGAGGAGAATAAACTATGGAGGTGGTGGACAGTCCTGAGAAACTCACCAGATTTACTGCATATTTACACTTATTACATTTTAGAATATCAGCCCCGGTAACTTCAGGGTTCTGGGGTCGAATTCCAAATGAAGTTAAATGTAAAGCTAGTGCACTATATAGGGTATACATTCCCTGTTCCACACTCTGAGTAGTGCCCTTGATCAGGGGTTAGAGAGGGATTTGGGATTCAGCCTCATGTTAGAAGCTAGTTAGCTTTGTATTTGTGTTAGCCATGAACAGAAGGACTTAGAAGCGGTTACTGCAGAGCAGTGTTGGGTGTAACATTAGAGTAGACAAGACTACTTTTTTGATGTAACGAGTAATCTAATGCTTTCGGTCCACAATGCAGTACTCAGTTACTTAATTACTTTAAAAAATGTAATCCGTTAATCACAGTGCCAAAACTCGCGGTGAATCAAGCACTTATGGCCACCGTGCGAAACTGAGTAGGTGAGTTAGGGGTATTAGTAGTTAACAGATTATGGGTGAAACTTCGCTGAGTGATGATGGTAGAATAATTATAAAGCTCTTGACTAAAACAACATGCATGAGGAAGCACAAAGGAGTTTTCATTTTATGCAATAGAAAAATACTCAAACTAGTTACTTTTATCATAAAGTAACGCAATAATGTAACGGATTACTTTTTAAAGACAGTAATTTTGTAATGTAATTGATTACTTTAAAAAGTAACGTCCCCCAACACTGCTGCAGAGACGGCGTGTTGTTTAACGTGACATAATATTATCAGATGTGTGTTGTTGCTCAAAGTGCTTCTGTGACTGGGTGTGAATGTGGGTGTTTGTCAGGCAGCTGCTGTCTCCTCAGTACTGCGGACCGTACAGACCTACTCTCACCCAGGCTGAGACACACAGTTAGGGTCATTAACCACTGGATAACACCTGGGACACGCCTAGTCACACATAGAGTTACAGTGCTGTTACTGTGTATTATCAGCACTCGTGTGGAATAACGCCTCTCGTCCAATCAGATTACTCACTAAGAGTAATAAGAATTAAGTAACTAAGAATTTTTTGACCAATCAGAGAGCAGAACTCAGTGTAAATAAACACTCTTCGGATATTTTCTCCCAGAATGCAGTGCGGGTAAAAGCTTTGGGTTTTTCACTCTTCACTCTCTGGCACTGAAACAATGAGGCGTCTCGGGGACGCAGCGCAGTGGGCTGTTTCTCCGGCCGCTTCCATGGTTACGGCTCGGCCATGCCAAAGACCGCTCGGCTCCCGAGGAAGCACGAGATCTGGATAAAAGAAGAAAATGCGGAGTTGCTTTCTGTGCTGATTCAGTGTGTGTTTAGTTAATTATTTTACAAGGTGACCATCGATCACGAGAAAAGTTTACAAAAAAAGGAAAATCCTGCAGCTGGTGTCATGATATGGTTACATAATCACACGCGATTCTGAACGTCTCCGTTGTGTTTATTTACTTTTTTTGTATTGTTTGTGTGCTTGGTACAGTTCTTCAGAACACTTTATTTTCTAACATTTTTAAAACAAATGAGTCAACATGTATTGTAAGAAATGAATAAATGAAAAATTTTGAAATATTATTATAAATTTACTAAAATGTAGATATTCAACATATTTATTTAACCAGTACTGAAATCATAGCAAGCTAAATAATCTCTGCAAAGCTGTCAGTCAGCCATGCTCATTAGAATAATCATTTCTAACCGATTTTTTTTTCTAACTGCTTCACTAACTTTTAGGCACCAGTGTTCCTCAAAAATTAGCTTGACTTTATTATATTTATTTTTCATAATAAATCCACAGTTCTGTTTTACTTTCCCCGACTCCTCACTCTTTTTCTCCCTCTCTCTTTCATCCCCAGTTCGCTCCAAACAGAAAACGATGATGACGAAGTGACAAACAAAACCTGGGTGCTGACCCCGAAGGTATACGAGAGCGACGTCACGCACATCCTCAACAGTTTGCTAGACGGATACGACAACAAGCTGAGGCCGGATATAGGAGGTGAGTGTTTACACTGCGTTCTGATCGTGTGTAAAAATCAATTAAAGCCGCACACTCGTCCCAAAATCATCCAAAAATCAACTGGATCTTGTGTTCAGTTTTAAAAGCAGTCACCTGAGGGCGAGTGTACAATACACATATCTTTTTCCTGCAGCGCAGTGTATCTCTGTTAGACCGTGCAGCTTTGACTTATTTCCTTTGATCACTAGATGTTTTTCAGTAGCATATCATCAAGTCTGATCTTTTTTATTTGGTGACGTCACTCACCAGCATTAACATCGGTTTCTCATGGTTGTACATCAAAAACAGCAAAGAGTTTTATGAAACAGTAGGTCATAACGATAAAGTCTGACATGGCCGTCATCAGACAGAACTCTCTCTGCCAAAAACCGATGTGTGCTGACACTGCATGCTGTTTCCTCACTCATAGACATTTATTCTATCATAAGGTCAACTTATAGACTTTTATCTTTAAAAAAAAAAGATATCTTTGTGTAAAAAAAATTGCAGTCAATGTTTTGGGGAAGACTCCTAAAGAATGTGTAAGAGTGTTAAATCTCACGTTACACTCCCTGCCCAAAACTGACAATAAACTGTACACATGTAGGGGAAAAATAAGTCAAGAAGATGTAAAACACATTTGGTGAAAAGGAAAAAAAAGAAAAATCATATGATCACATAACATCATAACATAAAATAATACTGTTTTGATTACTCATGAACACCTCATTTACGTTAGACCTTGACCTTGTAAATACACGTCTGCAGGACAACCTGAAATGTTTTCATCTGTGCTCCCGGTGTTTTGATCGAACTGGAATGAGATGATTTAACATGATGTTCTTTCTTTTCACTTGTAAGCATCAAGTTTAGGAGCGACTTTAGTTTTAACAGCTGTAGTGGAGAAAATGTCCAAACTGGAGTATGTGAGCTTTCTCACTCTATCACAGGGGTGGGTTTACTTCGTTAGTTTAGTTCTGGCACTGACCGTTCCTCGACCTCAGCTACATCACTCCAGTTCCTAACCGTCCTCGACTAGACATGTACATGGGACTGTTCTAAACCCCGCCCACACGGTTATTATTCTTATCTCTAACTGCAGTATTTTCAAACCATTAAATATAACCAAACCACAGCGGACTGATCAGCTCAAGAGATGATTCTGAATGATGAATCTACATGTAGCTGTTCTTGGATCTGCAGTCCAAAATGGTGCTGATGAAGGTGAAGGAGAAACTTTAGGAGGAGGTTCATAAAAACAAAAAGCAACGTACTGGTGACACCAAAAGACCTGGAAGACCACAGAGTTGGATCACAGCATTCTTTCCTTCACAACATTTAGCCAGGTCAGGAACATTCTGGACGAAGCCTACAATCAAGAGAGGCCTTCATAAGTGTAAATACTGAGGCTCTAGCTCGATGCAGAGCACTGGGAGCCCTCAGGATCAGGAAGGACCAGGAGTAGAATTTATCAAAATCCTCTAAGAAACCCTGCTCAGATCTGAAGATGAACTTCTCTCAGAATGATTGGAAGAGAGAAACATGGAGAAGGAAAGGAAGGGCTTGTGATCCTGAGCGCACTACATCATCATCTTCATCATGATCATCATCAGTCATGGTGGAGGCGGTTTCAGTGGGACTGGGTCACCGGTGTTTATTGACGATGTGATGGCTGATAGAAGCAGCAGGATGGAGTCTCGTGTGTATCTACTCTCTGCTCAGATTCACTCAAACACTGCAGAACTGATGGCACTGATGGAGCTTCACAGTACAGACGGATTACGAGCCAAAACCCTGCGCAAAAGCAACCCAAGGCAAAGACCAGGGCCCATATTCACATAGCTTCTTAAGCCTAAAAGTTGCTCCTAGTCATGAAATTCTAAGAAAAATTCTTAGAATTATGGCATTTTCTTAGGATTTCCCCTTAAATTTAGGACAAAATTTTAGTAAAGATAAAGATTATTCACAAAACACCTTAGCCCTAAAAACAGCTCCTAAGGTAAAAATTCTGCAACTTAAATAAACTGTCCTGTAATCATATAAACTGGCAAAATCTGAGACATTTTGCTCCCATCAATCAGAAAGGGATTAAAAGTAATAAAATCAGTATGGTAAATAAATGTAAGAACTTAAATATAGTAACTACTGTGTGGAAATTGGTTGCTTCAATAGTAAACACATTTTCAACATTTGGTTTAAATGTTGTTTGGTTTAAATGTTTGGTTCAACATTATCTTTAAGATATTTAGCCTATAACAGAAACCTTGCATAAAGTAGGCTGTAGTCATGATTATACAGATTCTTCATATACAAACATTATGATTTCACTGACTGTTCTATTATTGTATATTCTCTTTTCACAAAGAGTGCTTTTTAAGACCTTTGCAAAGGTCAGTGGTTATTTTTATCAACCAATCACAGTCCTTGAACTCCTGCATCATCCCTAGCAATGGGGTCAACCACACTATTATAAAGGTTTCATAAAATAAAACCTCACTAAGATAAATGGTTTTGTACTTTTCTTACTCAGAGTTGCTCTGAAGAGTTTCCTAAATCACTTTTAGTCCAGGACTCCCAGCTAGGACTTTTAAAGCTAAGATAGGAGCTCTCTGAGAGAATTTTGAGAAGCTTTGTGAATACGGGCCCTTGTGTGTTGTTAAAAGGTGGAGTCGGTCACCTGACCTCAACATACCTGAGCACCTTTTCACTGAAGACAATACTAAACAGTGACTGAAGGGTCTGCTCTAAAGCAAAGGCAGAGCAGCTCAGAGAGGAACCTCAGCACGTGGTGATGAACATGAGCTCCAGACGTCAGCCGTCACTGATCCATCCGGTCCTCATACACACCTTTCGTCTCCAATCTGTCTGTTGATGAATAATGAATTAATATTCCCTAATAAATATCCTTCAGTTCTGTCAGATATCGGCACACACTCCACCCCTATCCCGAGCGCCGCGTGCTGATATCATTCACACACTCCTGACACTCCAGTCTATAAATCCCTTCTATAAATTTCACAGCTTGCAGAAACGCTCTATTTTTAGTCCCTCATGCTGTATGCAGGCAGATGATTGAACTGTAACTCCCACAGTGTCACGACAGCGCATTTAAGACGCGTTAGCGCTCCAGATATTCGGCAGACGACATCATGATGTCATGATCCTCTCCTGGGAGAACCGTCATGAAGCTACGCGAAGAAATGGCGGCATTAGAGATGATCCCCAATTCCGTGTGCTCTATTCGAGCAGTGAGTGCGGGTAAAGCTCACACTGAGTACAGGAGGGTTTTTAAGGAGAGCCTCAGGGTTCTATGTTTGGCTCTTCTCATCTTTAAAAAAATTCTCCTGCTGCTTGAAGCACTTGAATGAGAAGAGCACGGACTGCAGTATAATCCGGCTTGAGTCGATTGTGTGCCTCATGCAATATTTATGCAACTGCGGTCTTTTTGTGTGTGTGTGTGTGTGTGTGTTTGTGTGTGTGTGTGTGTGTGTGTGTGCAGTGAAAACCACAATTCTTTAGGGAATGCTCTGCCTCCAGAAAGTTTTGTCTGACACACTTTATCATGTTCACTGTGAATGTTAAAGTTTTCATCATGGAGAGCTCTACAGGAAATGTAGTGTGTGTGTGTGTGTGTGTGTGTGTGTGTGTGTGTTCATTAAAAAAAGGTTCAACGGAAACCCAAAATGCTGTTATGCAGTGTATGAGGTGAAAGTGTAATCTGGGCCTGATTAGGTTTTTGTTCCAGTGTGTCGTTATGACAAACACTCACAGCAAAAACTGATGAAAAATGCGTAAATCACAGGGATACTGACACAAGTGCCAGAGAGACATGTGTCACCAGTGCTGAGTAAACTGTTCGGCTTTAACATCAGGTCACAAACTGATTTATTACTCCTACATGGCATGTCATACTTTATATCTGTTTATTGTTACATGGACTATTCTCAGTGAAACAAAACAACTTCACCAAATCCACTATTTATGTGATTAGTTCATGACTAGTGTATCTGTCAATGAGTTGTTACTATAGAAACAATAACATGCTAAAACAAACACATAAATTCTTAACAATGGGTTTGAGAGCAAAAATGAGATAAATCCAAAGAAGCATAAAGTATTTCACTCTGATAGAGACTATTTTAACAGTTAAAAGTCACAAAGCTTTTAAAAAGCACACATTTAAAAAAAATGTCTAAACTGTTCGAGTGTACATTTTGTGGGATTTGTCAAAATGCTGTAACTTCACCTCCAACAGTTTTGTCCCAATGAATAAATCAACCTGTAATTGTGTTCATGGATAATTATAAATGCACTTTATTACTGCATACAATAATAATCACACAAACAATAATATAATACTAAACACTAAATAATAATATGTCATGGCGTGAACTTGAGACGGGCATGCGCTTTAAAGTCAAGGCCGGCATTAGCCGCTGCCCACACTTCATCACTGCTAGCACTCGGCAGCTCAGTGCCCCTCTGCCAGCTGGGCATCGCCTGGACCAGCACGAGCAACACTTATTACTTTCCTCCCCTTCTTTTCTTCCTCCCTTCTCAGTCCCCTTCTCTTTTCCTATTTTTCTAAATAAAACTACCCTTTTGCCATAAGACCTCGCTTTCTGTCTGTGTGTCAGAGTTCTTACAAATAATAATGTTTATTGATTACAGTCTGTAACAGTCACGTTTTGATTGTGATTCTGTGTCGAGTAAACAGAAAGTGGAGTTGGCAAATAATATTAAAGGAAAACTTGTAGATCTTTCGTTGCACACAAAATATTTTTTATTTAAATTATTGTTAAATAAAATGAGAAAGGATATAAATAATACCAAACTTTTACAGTTTACAGCATCATCAGCCTCACAGCACGCCAGGTCACGGCCACGTCTCATGTAGAGTCATGGTCACCTGTGCCTCCGGTCCTCACCGCTCCGCGCGTACCTGTTCCTAATCTCAGTTCATCATCTCGCCTTATTTAAACACGGCGTGAAACAACCATTCTCTGCCAGATTATTGTGTGCCCTCATTCCCAGTATTCCAGAATTCCTACCTGCCTCAGTGTTCGGATCATGACCCTCGTTTGGTTTCAGGGACCTGACTCACGCTTCTCACTCTGGACTCTTTTCTCGCTTGGATTTTTGTCTGATGACTTTTAATCTCGTTTCTCGAAAAAGATTCTGAATTATGGACTTTGTTGACGCTTTGGTTTTGAACCTCGTCTGTCCACAATTTATTTCCGCGGAACCACCATTCATTCAACTCGTGCTGACTCTGCATTTCTGCGTCCCTTTGCCAAGCTTGTGCTGCGCCTTCGCCATTTAACCCGGCAAAATCACCTCTCTCCACCACAAAGCAACCAGCGCTTTTTCCAGCTCACGCTCTGAGCTTGAATCCTTGGATTTCAGTAGTCAATGACTGAATGTTATTACAGAAGTCCATGACTGCTGGGGAAACTGCAGTGACACTAACAGACTCTAAACCTCCGTCTTCTTGACTTCAACATTCTCCAAAAATCCATCAAACTCATTTAGTTCCTCATGCTAGTCAGTGTTTTGTCCAGCCACCAGTCTCACTTCACTGATCACAGGAAGCAGCGATGTGATTGACGATGTGGATGTCATATTTTGATGTGTAATATGGTCACTAGGTGTCGTGTTTTGCTAAAAATGTACGTTTAATGCTTCCGAATGAAACCTATGTTACAATAGTAAAAGAAATAGTTTGAATATAAAAAACTGTATCTGAGGGATATTATTTCAACAGACTGAGTGTAAATCTGCACATTTATCTTTTATCTTGTTTTGCTCTCAAAGTGTTCAAATATTAGTTGCATATAAATTTCCGATTTTCAGCTGCACTAGTTTCAGAGGTGCACTACTGTTATAGAAAATGAATCATCTTCTGACCAATCAGGAACCAGAACTCAGCAGCTCTGTCACAGAAACTAGTCCGATGTGTAACCTGATCCTGCACCTGTAAATACCACCTTAGCTTTTCAGCCCAAGCTGTTGATATAACTGCATCAGTAATACAGTGTGCATTATTAAAATGCAGGTACTGTAAACATCACACTGTAATAAGACATGCCTCTAGCGGGACTGTCTCTTTTCTCTACTGAATAATTTATTCATTTCTCTCTGTTTCGGAAACAAATGCTAGACTTACTGTAGCTGATCGAAGCACACACTTTCCTTAATAAACACTCCCACTACTGTTCGGTGACCAGTATGTTCTTTAGATTATGTTATTAATACTGTTATTGCATAAAGCAGAGGTTTGTCCTTTCTGTGCCATGTCCTATATATCCAGTGTCTGCTTGGCTACTTCGGTGGATTTGTGATGTGATGATGATGGAGCGAGTGGACTGCGGGGAACGACGAAGATGTGCACTCGCTGTGACACCAATCTGCCCGACCAGCCACCATATTAACACTGACATCCCCCATAATGTCACGGCTCGCTTTTATGACCAGGAATTTATTCGCCACAGCAGCATGCTAACGCTGTGCCACTGCAGAGTCGCGCCCCGGGGCAGAAAGCCATGGAATTTAATTGTTTTATGTAGAGTGAAGCATGAACAGTGAAATATAACGCAACATCTGATCAGCGCAAAGTTATGACAGAGTTTTAACTGAAAATACCTAAAACTGATCACAAAGACAATTACCTGTGCATTCTGGGTATTATTTGAAATTATAATCGTACTAGCATTGTTTAGCATTGAAGATTTGAAACATCTTAAACGTTGTTTTAAATATATTGTTGGAAAGATCGGCCGCTGTTCTGAGTTGTCGTTGAGATATCACTGCGTTGTTGCTACGTCAGTGGGGTTCTCGCAGCGTCCTCTTCAGGCCTGTGTTATGACCATGGAAGCTCCAGCCCGCATTAAGCTCATATTACTCTCCTCTGGTGCTTACCACCTTATGGCATGCAGCGGGCTAACAGCGCATCTAAGTCACGTTCAGAGAGTTTATTATAGATATTGGATCCGGTTCCTAACCATAACCCTCACGCCATCACTTCAGGATGAAAAGTACTGTTTGTGCCGTGGTATTGATACCAACCCACCGGACGCAAAGACAACGTAGCAAGCACGTGATATGAGCCTGGATCTGATCGGACATGGTAATAACTGGTGAGCGTGTAGTCATGTGCCTGATAGGAAATTAGTGACAACATGATGGATGGACTGAGAACCTGACAGAGACACAGCTAGGAATTAGATAGGGCATTTTTCTGTTTTTACCCTGTTCCTCCTGCATTCTTCAATATTTTAGGATGTAGTGAGACCTTCATGGTCTTCGTCACAGTGTGATGGGTCCTTAGATTACAGAGCACATTCATTGTTTTACCAAACTTATGCAACATCACAACATTTATTTCCATCCAGAGCATATATTTTTGGCTGAGATCTTTTCTCAATGACTCCTTAACGTCTTCTCCAGCACGTCTTCTCCAGCATGCCCACAATGGTTTAGTCCTGAACCTGTAAGTTCTTCAAGCATGCAACAATGCAACTTCACCAAGCGTTTAAGTGATCTTCCATCACGCACATTCATGATTTTCGTCAGTGAAGTCGAGGGTCTTTCCAGGGTTCTTTCCAGGGTTTAATAATGTGTTGGTCAGCTCTTAGCCCAATTTCAGCCATTTTAGCTTTATCTCCTCAGTTGTTGTCTTTGCTTGATACAGGATAATAATGTGACTCATAGGTCACACTCTAAAACACAGTAACATCTTATGCTTGTACAATTAAAAAAAAAAAGTATTTACATTTTGTTCGGTGCAGTCGACTTGTACCTCCAAGGTTTGGGATTCGAACCTCACCTCTGTTCTGTGGGCATGGGGTTTGCATGAGTGTGTGTGCTTGTGCCCTTTGATAAGTTGCTACCCCGTCCAGGGTATACCCCACCTTGTGTGCCCTGAGTTCCGTGGGACAAACTCTAGGCCCCCTTACCCGGTACAGGATAAGCTCTATAGAGAATGGAAGGATGTTATCTGGAATGTTGAATGATTAATGTACAGTACATTTTAAATAAATGCTAGTAGATAAATAATAATTAGACTGGTAAAGGTCTTCATGGTTCTTATATAACAACTAACTTCTCTCTCTCTCTCTCTCTCTCTCTCTCTCTCTCTCTCTCTCTCTCTCTTTCTTTCCAGTCAAACCCACTGTGATCCAAACGGACATGTTTGTTAATAGCATCGGCCCTGTAAACGCAATCAACATGGTAAGTGATTTCCCTTAGGGGTAAAAAAAACCCCCAGCACTGTAATCTTGATGCCAATTAAAGTGTGCTTAACGTCTCTCGTCCTCTCTCAGGGGGAATTAGCTTTACATTCAATTACATACGCCATTGTGCTTTGATGTTGGCGTTTTTGTACAGTATACACTCGGGCACTCTGAGGTAAAATGTTAACAGAACCTCGCTGTGCTCAGAGATGATGAGCTGAATCACTGAGAGGGTTTAAAGGCGTGCCTCAGGGCTCGATATACGGAACCTTCTGGATGTTTTCTCTCTTATACCTTCCTGGATTTGAATCGATTCCATCTCATTCCATCTCATGACTCACACTAGACTAATTGAGACCTGACTTTCATAATCCACTCAGCTCGCTTCTATTTTGGAGACGGAGATCAGGAATTAAACAGTCGGCTATAAATAGCAGATAAAGACACCGCTAGTTGTTAGCAGTTGCTATAATTAAATTAATCGACATAGTCAAGGAGAAATGTTTTTTTTTCTATGTTTAAAATAAACCTGGCCATTATCTCTCTTATTGCATCGGCACATGCTTTAATATTAATGTATGTAGTTGGTAATGAACACTGTTTCACTAATATTAATTCTCTTTGAATGCACATGTGATGTCTGTGATTTTTTAGATTTTATGTCAAAAGTCTTGCCCTGTTTATTTTATTTATTTATTATCTTTTTTTTTTGTGATCTTTTTTTTTATGTTTGCTAACGTGAATATTCCCCCTCTGGTCCATTCTAAAAATATATATATATTTTAACTTAATGTTAGCATTAAGAGAGAATCACCAGGGATCACCTGATTCGATATTTTCACAATATCTCTGTGCCAATGCGATCTGTATTGCAATTCTTTTAGTATCATAATTTTATAAATACCCTGATTGAATGTTATATATTTTTAGATTCAATTACAATTCTGAACTTCCTTCCAGACAGGACCCTGTGCTGCCTGCCAATGCGTGAATAGTTTAGAGAGCACCACCTGTAGGATTATAGAGGAACTGTAACATTTATATATATACGTTTTTTTTTGTGTTAGTGTGGCAATAAATTAATTACCAATTAATTAATTATTATTAATATGCTCTTTGTACAGTAAATGACACTGGGAATTATTTTATTTAGTTAGAATTATTATATGAATTTGTTGTTTCGAATTGTTGACATATTAAAAATGTCCTGCTGTAGCAGGATCACTAATGCAGCTGAACATCATCTTCTTATTAATGAATTCTCTAAAGTTTAATTTAATTTAATTAACACTAATTTAAATTTGGAAATTTGTCCATAAAATGTGACATTTTATTTTTTTAAAAACCTCAGCATTTTATTGGCTAAACAAGAAATAACAAAATATATATATTTTTTTCTATTCACCGAAAACCATTAAATCTGTTAATTTGTAACAGATTTCACGTGGACGTGTGAAAATTGTCATTTTTCATCATGTTATGGTATAAACACCACTGTTTATAGTGATGTACTGTATTTACGGTATGTTTACCCGAGGTCATTAATTTCTTCTGTAGGATGACATGTAAATGTTAGCATTAGCATTAGCTTTGATACATGTTGGTGCTAAATCAGCTTTGAAATTGTGTCGCGAGTGGCGCAACTGCGGCAACCGGGAACAAATTCAGAGTTTAATGAATAAAGAGGATGTAAACATGGCTTTCATCTTAAAGCGCTCCCCAGAGGCTCCACATCAGCATTGCTTTCAGCTGTAAGGAAGTCAGGAATTTCACAGAGGGCTGTGTGTGTGTGTGTGTGTGTGTGTGTGTGTGTGTGTGTGTGTGTGTGTGTGTGTGTTTGAGCTATCTTTAGATTTAGAACATTTTTGTATCTTCAGTGTCTCTGAGGATTTTTTTTTTAATTCAGTCTCATCTGAAGCGAGTTTTATTTCCTTTGATGCTCTGAGCTCCGTACAGAACCACACGGCCGGTTCTCCGCCCTGCACCCGGGATCCGACTCGCTGCAGCTCTCTGTCACGGTTACAAATAGAAATAAATAAATAAAAACACATAGAGTGACTGTGACAAAACTACCAGATAGGAAAGAAGCTGTGTGCTGAACACACACACACACACACACACACACACACACACACACACACACACACACACACACACACGCACACAGAGCTATGCTACGAATGTGAATGATGATTGACAGTATACTGCTGCTACACAATTAATCACATAAAAATCTAACTCGCAATATGGACCTGTACAATTATTTAAAATAAAAGCTGCTTTTTTACAGTTAATAAATACATAGTGAGGAATTTATGTAGAGTTAAATTAAATTAAATTATACATTTATTTGTTAAATATTGCAGTTTCAATCACAATGTGAATTTTGATGGGCGTGCCCAGCCCTATGATTCACCTATAACATGATCAGAACGCGTAAGGGATTTGGAGTCGGAAAGTGTTCCATGTTTAACTCGGGACTTGAAATGTTTTACGGGAGAGTTAAAAACATTTAATTGAGGATTAAATAAAAAAAATCCCTAACTGAAAGTAAAACTCCTAAATGAAGAAGATTCTGGAAGCATACATTGGAAGTGAAGAACCAGTAATTAAATGTAAGATACCATTAAGAGCCCTTAATTGGAAAATAAGCCTGAATTAATTGTAAGTTAAGAAACACTTTGTAGCTAACAACACTCCATTAATCTAAATTTGAAGCTAACATTCCTTCTGTAATTCCAAGAACCCTTAAAGAACCGCTTTTTCTAAAAGTGTGTATGTGTGGTAACTAAGTGAGTGTGTAAAACTCTAAATGATTCCTTTTTAAACCTAGAACCTGTCAGGAGTTGAACATTAAGCAGGTGGTTCTTCAAGTGTTTGTTTGATGATCCGGTCTCTGGAAGGCGGAGCTGCTCTACTGGAACGCTCTGTAAACACTCTGAACTAAAGATCGCTGAAGGAACTACACTGTTCCTCATTTTTCCCATTATGATGCAACCACTGGAGTCTGGTGTTTCACAAAGCAATAAAAAAATGAAGATAAATAAATAAATAAATAAAGAAGTGCAGGAGTAATAAAGTGCCGCGCTGGACTGCGTGCCGTTGGCGGTTTAATATGCTCAACATCGTGAAGCGGTTTTGAGCTGAGAACACGGAGCCCAGAAGAGCCGAGTAATATTCAGGGGATAATGACCGACCTGAGGGAGTTAGCGAGTTACAGAACGGCATGGCAAAAACGAGAGCCCATTAACTGCCCCGTTAAACATTTAATTTTCAGGTTCAGGGAGTCAAGATGGCCGCTTTCACAGGCTCGATAAACATAGACGAAACTCTGTATGGCTTAAAAAATCTGTCTCATTTTTTCCTTCGCTCAGGCGGATGCGTTCTGGTCTGTTCACACAGCGGGTTCTGATCAATAAACCCAGATTTCACCACCGAGTCCACATGTTTACATTTGAGGCGGCAAAAATGTCGCAGTTCCTCTGTAATCTTAATTACACGAAAATATTCACAGACTGACAGGCAGCACGGCGTCCTGCGAGGTGTAGAGCACGGTGTTTAGCACTGAAATGAAATTTTTTAAAAATCATATTGAATCATCATATTTATAAATTACAATACTAACAGAATCTCAGTTCAGATGGACTCGGCACCACCTGGGTGTTGTGTTAATGTGGTATCGCCCGGCCCCGGGTGACTCCGCCCCTACTGTATAGGAACCTCTACTTCTCCTTTTGGGTTCTTGAGGGTTTTTTTTTTTTATGTTTTGACAAATGTGTGATCTAGAAATTTCTTACACCTGTAATCAGATTTATTTTTGTTGAACCATGATTTGATTTCACAAGTGTTAGATTTAGATCAGTTTATACAGTATTAGCGGCTACGTGCTAGCATCCAGCACCAGCAGATCATCTGCTCGAAACATTTTTTTATTTTTATTATTATTTAAAAAAGAGAGACATTAAAAATACGATTCAAACTATTTGATGATTTTCTTCTCATTTTTGTGTGTATTTTGATTAACTATAAGTCAACAACAAAACATGAACTATTGACACACATTGGCCACACCCACAAAACTCCATAAAAGACAATAAAAAAAAAATATGAACAGTAAAGGAGACGGCACGGTGGTGTAGTGGTTAGCACTGTCGCCTTGCACCGCCATGCATGGAGTTTGCATGTTCTCCCTGTGCTTGGTGGGTTTCCTCCGGGTACTCCGGTTTCCTGCCACAGTCCAAAGACATGTAGGTTAGGCTAATTGGCATTCCCAAATTGCCCGTAGTGTGTGTGTGTGTGTGTGTGTGTGTGTGTGTGTGTGTGTGTGTGTCTGTGCCCTGCGATGGATTGGCACCATGTGCCCTAAGTCTCCTGGGATAGGCTCGAGGCCCCCCTTGACCCTGAATACAGGATTAAGTGGTAATAATGATGAGTGAGTGAGTGAGTGAACAGCATAAAAACAATTAAAATCCACGCACAATCCTAGAAGGCCATATTTTTCCGTGTGTGACCGCGCCCGGGAATGATTTATTTATTTATTTATTTATTTTTATTTTTTCCCTCCCCGATTTTCTCCCTAATTTAGTCGTGTCCATTTCCTCCCCGTCACTAGGGGGCTCCCACATTAAGGCTACTACTACCACTCAGCCGGGAGGGCCGAAGACTATCACGTGTTTCCTCCGAACCACGTGACGCCGGGCCGACCGCATCTTTTCGAACTGCTCGCTCGCGCACCGTTGGGGGCGGCGTAACACACTCGGAGGACAGCGCTATCCGTTCCCTCCGTTGCGCGAGCTCACAGTAGAGCCGTGATTAATGTAGGAGCACTACGTACCTCTCATCCCTCCCCTCTGAGAGAGCTCGGCCAATCTGCTCTCTCTAGACCTCCGGCTGCGAGAGGTTACAGCACCACCCGGGATTCGAACTGGCGATCTCCGGATGATAGGGCGAGCGCTTTAACCACTGCGCCACTCGGAGGCCCCGGGAATGATTTATGAAGAAATCTGCTCGTATGCAGAGAGATAAACGCTGTTATGTTTTTCGAGTGTGAGTTTCAGAAGAGCTTTTATCTAGTGTGATATTCACTGCTCGTAAACTGACACGTACAGAGACCTGAATTGGAGAAACGCTGCTCTGGTAATTTCTGTAATCACTCCCTCCAGAGCCTGGGAAACCTCGACGGCTCCATCACCGCTGCTTGTGGAGCGAGTTAAACGCTCTCAGAACTTTCTGAAGAACTTTAATGTGCGTGTAATTGTAGCTCTGGGTTCAGACGTTACACCTCGGCATCTCTGGCATCCACTCGTCGTTTTCAGCTCGTATTAGAGCCACGCTGGTGAAGTGTTACTGACACACGCTAACCACATGATAACAACCACATGAACCACGCTTCAGATCAACAGACATGCGCAGGAACCTGCAGAGGCGTTACCTCTACAACACAGTCACATCGGTTACTTTGATGTGCTTGTAGGCAGGTCACATGCCCATGCCCTTTGTTTTTTCCATTATATATTGGAAAAAAATTAACATGTAATAAAAAAACAAAAACAAATGACATGGTTATGTGACTTGACTACACATGCATTAAAGGAACCTGTTGATGTATTATAGCACAAGATTCTCTCCACGTTTCTGGAAGTTATTTATTCCTTTATGTTACATGATGATTCATGTATTAATGAATGGGATTAGCTCCAATACACACAAATAATAATGATTGTTTAAAAATGTTCATATAATTATTAGATGAAATGTTTTTAAATACACGCAGTGTGCGTTAGGCGGCAGTGTGTTATAGGAACAGTGTTAGCAAGCTAGCTCTATCGGTTGGCCCACATTGGTATATATGCTATATAAACACACACACATCGAAAATAAAGAGAGCAATTGTATTCTGGGTAATGACTATGGACAAGGGTGTGTATGAATTAGAAATGAAACACAGCCTCATGCTGCAAAGCTTTTGCTCACTTTTGTAGCACACTCTGGCTTTAAGTGCCCTTGCTGTCCCTGTCTGACCCCAACATACCCTCCCCCTGCGCCCCTCCCCTGCCTACAGGAGTACACCATCGACATCTTCTTCGCTCAGACCTGGTACGACAGACGCCTGAAGTTCAACAGCACCATGAAGGTCCTGCGTCTCAACAGCAACATGGTGGGAAAGATCTGGATCCCTGACACCTTCTTCCGGAACTCCAAGAAGGCCGACGCCCACTGGATCACCACGCCCAATCGCATGCTCCGGATCTGGAACGATGGGCGGATCCTGTACACGCTGAGGTGACACGGGTCGTCTGCAGAGACGTTTCCTTTTGACTGTGAGGAGTGTGTGTGTTGAGGCGATTAAAGCTTCATGCTGACGTGTGATGTCATGGTTCTGTGTTAGCATGGAGCGACGTACGCCTTATCACACGTACGCCGTCGACAGCGGATCTGTAAAGAAACTCATTAACCAGGCAGCACATTAGCGCCTCCATCTTTTTACACGCTTTATATTTATACTTTTATACAAATGCACTAATCATTTCAAATGAAAATAAGGACAGTCACGTTTTCTGGTCCTTATCCAGTCACATGATGGATTAATTGAAGTTTCATGCTATGGCTAAATGCCATAGCAGCGTTCATGTCTTATTGTTAATTCCTCCTTTTTGCCCACATAATGGGAACGGTCCAACGCTGCAGATTGGAAAAGACTCTGTATTTGTGTGTGTGTGTGTGTGTGTGTGTGTGTGTGTGTGTGTGTGTGTGTGTGTGTGTGTGTGTGTATGTGTGCTGTAATGTGAAATGAATCTTGGCCTGTGTTAGCGATGTAATCGTGCGAGTTATTTCTGTCCGCAGGTTGACCATCGATGCCGAGTGCCAGCTTAAACTGAATAACTTTCCCATGGATGAGCATTCCTGTCCCCTGGAGTTCTCGAGCTGTAAGTGCGGCCATATGCTGCTCCTCCACTCCTCCACTCTCCACTCTCTACTCCTTCACTCCTTCAATGCTCCTCCGTTTCTTTACACTTTCCTTCTGTGCCAAAACACGGCTCTTTAACACGCTGATAGAGCACCGGGCATCACTTTCTGTCCTTTTCTATTTCCCCTTATCTCTATCTATCTATCTATCTATCTATCTATCTATCTATCTATCTATCTATCTATCTTGTGTGTGTGTGTCTCTCTCGCTTTCTTTTCTTCACATTTTCTTCAGACACATGATGAAAATGTCACTTTATTCCTGCTCCACCTGCCTTCAGCCCATTAGACTCAGACTGTTCCAGAAATCTCTCTCTCTCTCTCTCTGTCCGTCTCTCTCTCTCTGTGTCTCTCTCTCTGTTTCTCTCTCTCTTTGTCTCTGTCTCTCCCTCTATGTCTCTCTCTCTATGGCTCTCTCTCTCTCTCTCTCTCTCTCTCTCTGTCTCCCTCTCTGTGTGTGTGTGTCTCTCTTTCTCTCTGTCTCTCTCTCTTTGTCTCTCTCTCTCTCTGTGTCTCTCCCTCTCTCTCTCTCTCTCTCTCTCTCTCTCTGTCTCCCTCTCTGTCTCTCTGTCTGTCTCTCTGTGTGTGTCTCTCTCTCACTCTCTCTGTCTCTCTGTCTGTCTCTCTGTGTCTCCCTCGCTCTGTCTCTCTCTGTCTCTCCCTCTATGTCTCTCTCTCTCACGCTCTCTCTGTCTCTCGTAACTCAGCAGAGGTGATCAGAGAGCTTTTTCATGCTAATGAGACTGCCAGAGAGCACATGGAGCACCACGGGGAAGAGCTGCACAGAAATCTTCCTGACAGAGTTCCTCTAAAACAAATCTGCTGAAATAATTGTAATAAACGTCTCAGGATGGAGATCGGCCTCGGTCCAATCCCTCTTCCCCTCGTCATACCTTACACACAGCGAGAGGGAGAGAGAGAGAGAGAGAGAGAGGAACAACAGGCGTGACTCGATAATCCAGCAGAGATTTCAGTCGTCCATCATGTGGACTGAATAAACTTTTCAATTAAACATTTCCGTAAAGGGAACTCCGTGGTCTCTGTGTGTAAACCGCATGCAATTTAAACTCTTTAGAACTACGCCATTAACCTCATTATGCAAATGCTCTCCTATATATACTTTTTTCTTTTTTTGAGTTTGAGGATGATTGGTCCAGCACTGCCACCTACTGGACTGGAGTGTGGAGCAGAAAATTATCAGGAAAAAAGATTATGGATTTGTACGAGACGCGACATTTAAACGCTGACAACACAAATGACAGATCGTTTCGGGCGCTAACTAACCGGCGATGCGTCTGCACTTTTGGCTCGGGATAAGCGAAACAGGATTCTGTTCAAACAGAAGAGACTCTGTTGCTAGGCAACCACAAAAAGGGCTAATGATTTAGCTAACTCGACAAAAGGGCAGCGTGAATGAGACTCGCTTGCTGGGAATGTCAGGATAGTGTTTTTAAATATTATTATTATTATTATTACTATTATATTTCCCCATAACATTGGCCACTGACTCAAAATACAGTCAACAACACAATGTCACAAAGTCTGAAGCTCATTATGTGGAAGTAGAAACTTGACTCTTTTTACCTTTAATACACTTTCTATACATTTTGTTTTTTTAATCCAGAAGAGTCCATGATGATCTTTTCTGTGTTTCTGATCATTTTCCTGTCCGCAGACGGCTACCCGAAGGAGGAGATTGTTTATAAGTGGAAGCGGAGTTCTGTCGAGATCGGAGACATCCGCTCATGGAGACTCTACCAGTTCTCCTTCGTGGGTCTGAGGAACATCACCGATATCGTCAGCACCTTCTCAGGTCATTATGTCATAATACACACACACACACACACACACACACACACACACACACACACACACACACACACAGTCTGAGTGCTTCATAAAGAAAAGGAGGATGTTCAAATTAAAATTCAAATGTTATTTGTCACACACACAGTCATACACAGTACGATTTGCAGTGACACGCTTAGACCACCGCCTGTGACCTTAAAAATGTAAAAAACTATTTACAAGGAATAAGGAAATAAATAGTGGAATAAAATAAAAATAAGAGTAAGTTAGGCTATAGAAACAAAATACAAACTTATAAGAAATGTAATGTATATAAGAAATGTAAAATATAAAAACTTATAAATTCTTATCTGTACAAATATAGCAATAATTTTAAATTGAAATAAAAATGGGAATAAATGGAAATGTGTAAATGTCCAGGAAGTGTGCAACTGTGCATGAGTGAACAGATGAGTTTTCTCTCCCTCTCTTTATCTAAACCAGAACTCACAGAACCCCCCTGTCTCATTAAGTCCGAGGTTATTCGCTCCGTTCCTTGCAGTTTGTCAGAATTACATGTTAAATAAAGATTGTACGATATTTCAGGACATTTTTGAACCCATGAGGTTCTTTGGTTGTTCCTCTAGGAAGGCTTCTAATAACAACCATTAAACTTCCTACCAGTAAAGGAGGCGTGGCCTTTGTACCTGTCTGTTGTCTTGAAGGAGGCGTGGCTTGTACTTTTTATCACAGTAAGGTCGGCGTGGCATCTATCTGTCATTCACAGAAAAAAAAGTCTGGCCTCTGTAGCAGCCAGGTAAAGTGGGCGTGGTTTATGTATATGTCAGTTGGAAAAGGGAGCGTGTCCAATAGCCAGTGTTGGTCACAGTGAAGTGGGCGTGGCCTTCACTATCACCTGCTTTATTTGCATCAGAGTTTTGATATACATGCATGTGCTTTAAACGACTACACACACTCACACACGTCTGTAAGCCTCTTTCACGCACTCTCTTTGTTCTGTCTACAGCCGCCGTAAATCACTTCCACATCAATCACTGCCCTGTTTACAGAGAAATAATTAAGTAGAGACAGTAAGAGGGAGGACGAGGACACAGCCATGCCATCTGCTCTCTAAATCACTTAAAACACACACACACACACACACACACACACACACACACACACACACACACACACACACACACAAATCACTATAGTGACATTTTCCTGCTGGAAATAAGATAAAGGAGGTCTGATAAAGAGCCAGATGTTTGTAAATGTGTGGAGGAATGAGAGGACAGCAGTGCGGGCACATCTGGAGGAGTATAATAGAAATTTAACCCCTTGGTTATGGGTTAAGACACGGCCATCTGTCAGCCTACAGAGAGAGTGAGAGAGAGAATAAACAGCACTTAGACAGTCTCAAAACATCAACAAATATCGCATTATTTTTTATAGTTTATTTATTTAATTAATAAATCAATCAATAAAAATGGCAAAATCATTTAATATTGTCTATTCTTCTTCTGAGACCCACCTTTGTCCTAAATAAGAACCTTTATTACTGGACAGAACAGATCTTACCCACCAGGATGCTACCACCACCACATCACTTCTCATCAGCCCATGGCAGCCTTCCTCATGTCTGCAGAGTCTCCAAACTGGACTCATCACTCGTCCATAACACCCAGCGGTGTGGAGACGTCTGGTCTGAGGTTGTCCTGTGAAAAGCTTCTTCGTGTTGAGCTGTGGATCTCTCAGGCTCCTTCAGAGTTCTCTCAGTTAATTCTTTGACTAGTTGTCTCTTTACATGCTCACTAATGTAGCCGAGTGTTCCGTACTCCCCTACCCGAACATGAAGTGCTTTCTACTCTTTAATAACGTTTATAGTTCACAGAGTTCCTCCAGGAACATGTGAGTGTGTATCGAGACTGGGGTTGTACACTATCCGTCCTTCCTTCCATTACCTGTAGCACCTCCTGTGTAGGGTCGGGGGAGCAGGGTGGTGTACGAACCTGAATGAGGTGTAAACTCTTCATAGGGCAAAGACACACAAAGCATACTGTGGGAGGAACCCTGCACAAGGAGTGAGCACACACACACACACACACACACACACACACACACACACACAGAGTGGAGGAGAGAATCGAACCTCTAACCCTGGAGACAGGGTGAATACTTATGCAGTGTTTTATTTCTAATTTATTATCAGTTAATAATAATAGACTCCATAACGTGGAAACATGCAAGGAGGTAAATACTTCTGCTCGCTCTCTCTGTAGAGAATATGGAATATGTATATTTTCTTTCTTGCCTCGTGTTCCTCTCAGAAGCTGAGCGCTGATTAATTATCCGCACCGCAGCGTCTCGTTTCAGCTGACACACTAATCACTTTATTTCAGTCTTCACTGGTTCGTCTTCTCGCTCCGCTTTCTCTCAGGAAGACGATTGCCATGGCAACCAAAACAATCAGCATGTCCTTCGAGTCCTCGTTACTCGGCAGCTCGTTTGGCGTCATCATCTTTCCAGCGTCCGTACACTCGCTCCTCTCCCGATCGTGACCGGAGTCCTGAGCTCAGCCAGATGTGTGTGATGTTACAGTCACAGCTGGATGCCGAAGATCTTAGAGATGGGGTTTGGTGTGGACTTTATAGTGAACAGAGTGGGTGGTTTGGGACACATACACACACACACACACACACACACACACACACACACCGCACTGATGATGTTTATCTGAGCTACAGTGCATTGCATAAGTATTCACTCCCCTCCCTCTCCCCCATGAACTCCATCTACATGTAACTAACATGGACTCGTATGAGATTCTGATTTAAATCATACGTTTCATACTTGAAGGTCTGTATTTGTGTTTTGTTCTAATTGTCATAAATCATAATTATAAGAAAGCAGATTCTTGTTGGTTGCACAAGTTTTCACTCCCCTATTGGAAGCGGGGAAACAGCTACACGTGTCTCAGCTATGCACATCTGGCTCCTGATGTGTCTGTCCATAGTTCTTGAGTGTTAGATTGGACAGAGAGCGATCAGATTGAGGTCTGGACTTCTACTGGACCATGGTAACAATTTCAGGTTCCACTCATGTGTAGATTTGCCCGTGAGTGTATCCTTTCTGAAGATGAAGCCCCACCCCAATCTCAAACCGCTCGCATACTTTCTTCTAAGATTGTCCTGGGCAGTATAAGTCTTACTTGTACAAATCGTCTTCACAACACGATGCTACCAACACCATGCTTCACTTAGTGCTTTGAGCCAAGGCTACCAGAGAGGGGGCTCTGCTCACTCCTCCAGTGGTGTGGAGTCTCCAGGCTTCCCCTGCCAAGCTGTGGATCTGTCCATCTCTTCCAGTGATCCTGGTTAATGAGTCATGTTTACATTATAACGGATTTAATGTGATATGGTTTGGGAAGTGTCCACAACCGACTGATGATGATGATGAGGTTTTTTTCATTAGTATAGTGATATTTTTCCTTTCAGAATCTGTTTAATTTGTTGGGTCTGATTGTTGAGTTAATGTAAATGATTCTGATCTTTTATTACCTTTATAACGTTTTTAAAACTTGCTGTGTTGTAGATAAATTAGTTTTGTACTTTTTATAGCGAGTACACTAAAATGCTTTGCAGTGCAGCAATAAAAACTTCATTATCTTTTTCTTTTGGTTTCTTCTGGGAACGAAGAGATAAATGCATAAACGCTAATCACGCAGTGCCGTATCAGAGGGATGAGAAGAAGCAGGAGGAGAAGGCAGGAAGTTACCTTTTTAAACCTCTAAAGCTGCAAATGGTTAGCAAATCTATTTTAAAAACTATTTAAAGTGGGACGAAGCGGTTCGCGTGATCAGAGGTGGAGAGTGAAATGCTCGGCGTTATCTCTGTGAGTTTAGCGATAATGCTAATAATAATGATGGGTGGCTGGGTTTATTCGCCCGCAGCAGTAAGTGACTCTCGGCATCTGGAGTGATGTTTCAGCACTATGCTCCGTCCCATAAGCCCCTGCTCCTCGGTGCAAATTGGAGAGAAAATTCTTATTTACGGGTGTAATGTGGTTGAGGCGGCAGAGGCAGGAGGCAGGAGCGAGTGTTATTTGCTTAATCCCATTCGCCCCCTGAGAGTCCCGCAGGTTCTAAAGCGCGGCGGATGATAAACGAGCCGCGCAAACGAGTTATTATTACATTGTGTAACTCTATCTGGGAAGGAGATTATTCCGGAGAAGATTTTCACCACCACGGTGCTGGCAAGGGGAAGATGTGAGATCATGATTAGGATGCTGTGCTCAATATTTCACTCTCGCCTCTTCAATCCGAATGCAGACTTCACATCATGCTAGCGATTTTTAGCACAGAATAAAGAGAGGGCATGAATAAATAATATATAGGCTGGAGAAATCTGTCCTGTTTGGATTGCACAAGCAGCCTCAGTCTCGATGTCTGGGGGATTTATTTATTTATTTACTCACTTACTTAGTATGTATTTTTATTTTACTTCTATTTTTACTCTTCCCTTTTTTGGTTTGCTTGTTTTTTATTTAGCGTTATGCATTGTTTTTCTTTCTTTATATTATTTTTTCATTTCCTTTTCTTTTTTCATCTTCTCTCTTACAAGTCACAGTGTTTTAAGAAATTTTACATATCAGACACACACACACACACACACACACACACACACACACACACACACACACACACACACACACACACAGAAGTGCCTGTTTGGATTTAAATAAGTGAATTAATAAAGAGCCTATAATTGGATAAATACTGCAGTGAAGAAAATCACTCGTTAGTGAGACTCATCAGAAAAACGTCTTCAGTTTGTTAGGGATCATAAAGACTGGACTTTGTGAAAGAGGTCATGTGACCTGATGAATCCAGACTGAGCCTATTCCAGAGTGATGGGCGTGTCAGGGTGAGAAGGGAAGAGCATGAAGCGATGCACCCATTATGCATAGTGTTCACTGTACAAGCCTCTGGAGACAGTGTTATGATCTGGGGTTGCTTCAGTCACTCAGGTCGAGACTCAGCAACGTTATGTGGAAATAAAATTAAGTCAGCTGACCACCTGAATGTACTGAATCACTAGTACATCACATCTATGGAAAAGGCCACATTCCAGGAGGACTGGGACTCCTAAAGACTCTCACTGGGGTTTAACTTCAGTTCCAGGTCATTGGGACGTGCTGGAGAAGATCATGGTCAAAAATTAATGCAACTCTGGACAATTAATTGTTGTGATACGGTTGTTTAAGGTTGCTGAAACTTCTTGACTTTTTACTGAGCTAGGCAGTGGAATTCAAAATATTGTACTAATGGACTGCATGGGAACATTTTGTGATTGTTGGTTATGGCATTGGACTACAGTTCGAAAGGTTCCAGGTTCAAACCCCAGCACCACCATGTTGTCTCTGTTGGGCCCTTGAGCGAGACCCTTAACCCTCAACTGCTCATGTGTATAATGAGATTAAAACGTACGTCGCTCTGAATAGGGGCATCTGCCAAGTGCATAGATGTATGTCTATATTTTCCTATGTACACAAAACAAGGAAATCAGAAATTAGATGTGGGGGCGGGGCTATGCATGTGATACAGATAAATCAGATGTACTTTTTTTTCTGCAGTTAAATAAATCAGTCAGAAAATGAGGCTAAAGCCTGAAGTGTGATTAGCACGATCGACATTAGCTAATATTAGCAGTGCTAGGCTGTCGTCGACGGTGTAGGCGTCACTGATTTGCATGTTAATGTATATTCATGTATGTTCATCGATTGTAGCGTTTGTAATGAAGGTAAACACGCTTCACTCCTGTTAAATCATGTTTATCTGCTTTTGTATGTCTGTTTCCTGGTTTTAAAAAAAATGAATCGGTGTAATTTTGTTTTAATTCATGCGATATATTAATAAAACGCCGCGGGAGGATTAGCTTCTGGCAGGATGATTTGGATAGTAACTAGATGCTGAGAAAAGAAAATAAGATAGAATGAGTAGATGTGCAGTCAGAGCTCAGACGAGGATTGTTCTGTGTTTCCCAAATCCATTTTAAAGAAGTGTTTAATTGAATATATTACATTTTTAATGGAGCGTTGATGCGGTTACCGCGCCAGAACATTTCTCGTTAGCCGCGTTAGCCGGATCCCAAGCAGCATTGTGGACATTTCATTTCCCTCTGAACGTTTTTCATTAAACCTTTTGATCTCAGTTCAGAGGCCAAAAACACTCTAACAGTTTCCCGGACGTCCGCCGCACGCTTCACGCTGACACCTGGAGTCATCGCTAACACTTCCCTTTCATGCTCTTGAGAGACTTCACAAACACCTTCAAGCCAAAAAAAAGGCAAAAATATTTTAAAAAATGTATAAATATAAGGAAGAGAAAAGATCCCGCCGGAGAACTCTGCGCTGCCGTGGGCGTGTGGAGATGAAAGGTTTGTGATGTTTTATTCATTTTTTTTTTTTTTTTTTTATCACTGCCACCATTTGTTCTATTAGGAGGAAGCCGGCTGACAGATGAGATCTCCGGGCTTTGAGGTGTCGCGCCGGTTGCTTTCTCATTAAAAAAAAAAATCACGGAAGAGCTTTGATGTTAGATGCGTTCAGAGAAAAAAGTAGCCCAGCTCTTATCCTTCACTCTGTCTGCAGGAAGGAAGGCAGCGGCAGAACGGCTGAGAGTCCTGATCAATATTTCATTTTAGCGCCACAAAAGATGCCAGAGGAAGAACAGACACAGACATTTTGTCTTTCACAACATCAAGAAACACTGCTGTTTTTCCATTTCTATCAGCGATGTGTAAATCGATGATCGGTGACGTTGTTAATGGTGTTGGTTTGTTGAAAAAAAGTGCTAATGCCAGCAAACTAAAACTCATATTCCAGACTGAATCTATGTCTGTTACAAAGCGCTGACACTAAAGACTCCTTCCACACATGGGCTCTAATTAATCTAACACTGATCATCAGCTCGTATCCATACTCCAGGACTCCTCCTGACCCGAGTGTGAAAGGGGTGGAGCATGACGAATCATTCCACACACAAATCCGACACCACTTAAGCTAAAGGCACTCAAAAGAAAAATTATATTTTTGGCCAGGTGGTGTATTTATAATAATAATTTACAGTGTATTATTCCACAACAATCAGGTGTGATTAGTTTTTTATAACAGCAGCTCTGAAAGGCATACACTGTTGTTAAATACACACACACACACACACCCACACACACACACAGATTAACCCTTATTTCCAGCTTAAAGTTATAAAAACATTTATTCCTAAACAAACACAATTGAAATTTTTGAATATTAACAACAGAACAAAAATTCCCATATAAATAAACAACAGTCACTATGCGGATATTTCATCTATAATTAGAATTTTTTTAGGGAATTGTTGTCAGACACACACTGATTAAACCAAAGAAATAAAATCTCATCTACACCTACAGTACTCCAGCAGTTTGTGTAGTATTCTCTACGCCTCAGTGTATGCCTCTTCTGGCTTACACACGTGGGTCACACGGGCAAACAAATCCCACATGTTTTATGGTTGTTTATATTCCCAGATAAATAATAACAAGAAGAAAAATTAATAATAATAATAATCTTTTACAAAGAAGTAAGAGTAAGATCTAGTCCAAACAAATACAAAGACAAAAACCGCAATAGTGTTTTTAAATTCAGCTTTTATTCATCACATTTACATTACTCAGTAAAATTCTTTATTCGCTGCATGTCTCTGTGCCTAGGGTTAGCCCAAGGGTCCAACAGCGGCTACCTAGCAGAGCAGGAGCTCGAACCACCGAGCTTCCAATCAGTAATTCAGAGCATTAACACGTTGAGTTACCACATTTTTGTGTGTTCTAAGTTTTTTTTTTAACCATTCCCATATTCTGGTAGCAGGAAAATTTATATATTTTAAAAATAATGATTTTGTCCACCATCAGCACTTTGTAACAGTCAGAGGTAAAACCTGCTTTATGAGCCTGAAGAGAGACTGCTGAGGGAGCGAGTGTTTATCAGTGCTCTATGGGGAGAATCGGACTTCTAATAATCAGCGTGTTGCTACAGTGTACAAGGAATAAAACGCTCCAGGTCTGAATCGAGGCAGCATGGTCGTCTTGCACCTCCAAAGTCCGGGTTCGATTCCCACCTCGGGTCTGTGTGTGTACATGGAGTTTGCATGTTCTCCCCGTGCTTGGTGGGTTTCCTTCAGGTACTCCGGTTTCCTACCATAGTCCAAAGACATGCAGATCATACACAGGGCACACACACTTACACACACTATGCTTTACCGAATTGCCTGTAGTGTGTGTCAGTTTGTGTGCCCTGTGCCTTAAGTCTCCTGGGATAGGCTCCAGGCTCCCCTTGACCCTGTACACTGGTGATGACGGCGATGAGGTCTGAAACATTGAGGTGAAAATGTTCTGTGTATAATAAATTCAGAGCTATAACACTGAGAATTTGGAACCTTTCCTCCAAGTGTTCTGTTCATGTTCATCAGGTTCCCACTTTGCACCGTCACATCTCCACTTCCCATGCTTGCTATCAAACCTTCCCTGACATTCCGAGCTCCTGATACATGGGGTTTATCAATAGCCATTTATCCGAGACGCACTTCCTGCCAGGACCTAATAAGTGTCGGGAAGAGCGAGGTGTGGCAGATCCCTGCGGCGGCCGTTAGCATTATTAATGATGACCGCAGGATGCCAGGCCTCTCGGTTCTGCTGAATCAGCTCCACCTGAGATCTAACAGCTCGTCTGTGGATTAAATGTTTCTGAAGAGCTCAGTTAGCGGCAAAGTGAGGGTTCCTCAGTGCGAACTGACGCTCAGTCAGCGGAAATATAACATGTGTGTTGATATTGTCACCGTGAGAGCACTTCACTTCCACCCGTAAGGGTCGAGGAGAGACAAAACAGAGGGACTATTTGGTTCATGCTCAAAATCGTACCTTGAGGGCGGGGCCAGAGGCAGCATTCATTGCTAATTGGTTACCTGTATTAAGATAAATATCCAATTAAAAAAATGCCATTCTCTCTTTTTTAAACGTTTTGCAGTGTTTAACTCACAGATGTTTACATCACCTTAATAACATCCCTTTGTGTTGATGTATATTTTACTCACAGTTGTAATTTTGTCCTGGGGCTTTAGATATTTAAATCTTGCTTTTATTGTTAATGAAATTGACTCCTGTACAATTCAGTGATTTCAACTGGTACCATTGGGTCTGGTTCTTATTCCTAATAAATAAGTTCTGAGAAAGTCATGAGTTCCAGTCCTGCTGTTTTAAAACAGCTCAGAGCTCATTTGAGATCCCGGAGCGAGACCTCTCACCCTGAGCTCTGATCATTTTCTTTCTCCTCATGAATTGTGCCAGATAAAAGTGTCCTCTTTCCTCCTCCTGAGATGAATGATGAAGGCTGAGGTGATTGTAGGGTCTTAGTGCAAGGTCATCAGTAGAGCATTGCTCAGAACGTTTCCCGTGCACTGACCCGCTGGCTCACTGGATCACATTTAAACTACTCCTGAACTTTAAAGAGTTTTTTTCTGGATATACCTTCAACCCTGGGCTCCGTAGAGATATTTATAAACATGTCTGAGGCGTGTAGGAGACCACTCAGGTTTTTGTCAGGATGTTCTTTACAAACTGTTCAGCAGTATGATGAAGAAGCTCAGATAAAGATGTGCTCAAATAAAGAGTGTATTGGAAGGTACTGCTAGAAGGTACTGGAGCCTATCTTCCCTGTTAGAATTAACAGATTATTGCGTGCTGATTGACTGGAATAACTTGACCAACGTTTTCTTTCTGTATTTGTAGGTGACTACGTGGTCCTCACCGTCTTCTTCGACCTGAGTAGGAGGATGGGCTACTTCACCATCCAGACCTACATCCCCTGCACCCTGATTGTCGTCCTCTCCTGGGTCTCCTTCTGGATCAACAAGGATGCCGTCCCTGCTCGCACATCCTTAGGTACCAGAGACCTTGTATTTGTTTTAAATATTGTCACTGGGTACTTTAGTTATTTTGATTTTATTGTTAAATACTACTTATTGTGAGAACCTCACACCATGGCTGTTGCTAGCAATGTCTGAACACCATCACTCCAGCGGGTTCATGAGATTTTTAAATGTCATGCAAGGCTAATGGTATATCTCCATGCTAGCGCAAGGGGTTCTGCTTAAGATGTAAATGAACCAGCATTTGTAGAATACCAGAGTGTAGGGTTAAAACCTCAGCCTTCTGATTGGAAGGTCATATGGTTAAATCCCACTGCTGCCACTACACAGATGTATAAATTAGATCGATGTAATTTGCTCTGGAAAAGGGCATCTGCTCAATCCCATAAATGTAGATCTGATAATGTGTCTACACTTCTGTCTCTCACTAAAAAAACACAACTTTTCACACTGACCCAGCGCAGAAACATCATGGGCAGTGGAGCTTGTTTCTGGATCCCAACCCACAGATGCCATTCTTGTCAGGCTGTCGATGCCGATGTTGAACCTGCGATTAAAGTGTCATGTTTCCGATTAGCTTCTGCTTCAAGAGTTTCCACAGGAGAGAAGATACGGTCTGGTCTTAGGACCCAGGAACCTCCCGAGTGGCATCCTGTCACACACAGTGATATGAGGAAGTGGCCGCTTTCCTCGGAGTGTTCTACATCACACAAGTTTGATTAAACTGAATGGGATCGTTGCCAAGATGTCCGCCATGTGGACGGACGTCAGACCCACCCCCCCCCCCCCCCCCCATCAGACTGAGTGTGTCGAGTGTGTCACTTTCTTCTGCGCAAAGTGACACACTCGAAACCAAATTCTGTCTCTCTGTTAAAGTATTTATTTGCGCTCCTTTATTTATGAATTTTGGGAAACCAAGATTAAACACGCTGATGCTGTGGAGCTGTAATCCCTCCTCACTTGAGGCGATTCTGATAACGAGGCGACCTTGCCCAAGCAAAAACATCCGCACTGCGAATTTATTAGCAAAGGAACTCACTAATTAAGCTTATCACTGGAGGTCTCGAGCCCCAGAGGTGTTCCGTCCTTCCAGTGAAGGAGCAGATGGTTGTTCACGGTGAACACTCCCCTGCCACACTCAGATTCTTCTCCTCATGCTTACTTTAATGAGGCATTAATTATACAGCGCAACAGGCCTCCATCAGCCGTTAATTCAGGTGCAGATTAGCCAGAATATTACTGAAAAGAGCTGAGGAATTTGCGGACGTTGTCTCTGCCCTTGTCCTCAGAAGACGTCTCTAATCTTCGTGGTTGGCGTTAACCAACACAGAAATGTCTGCCGATCAGCTCAGTGCCACGCAGACGCTAGTATGGCTAGTCACAGGCCACAGTTCAGCTCAGTGATTATTTATGCTAACACATTAACATTATTGTTAACAAGTGCGCTAAGTCTAACTATGTTTCCATGCAGGAATCACCACGGTGCTCACCATGACAACGCTCAGCACCATCGCCAGGAAGTCGCTTCCCAAAGTCTCGTATGTGACGGCCATGGATCTCTTCGTGTCCGTGTGCTTCATCTTTGTGTTTGCGGCGTTGATCGAGTACGGGACGCTGCACTACTTCGTGAGCAACCGCAAACCGAGCAAAAACAAAGACAAGAAGAAGAAAAACCCGGTGAGGAAACGGTGCATGATCAGGGCTTCCAACAGCGGCTAGTTAAAGCTTTATTGAAACATTTTAGTACAACAGATTTGAAATTAGCAAAGGTAAATGTCCACAGTGTTCCATTTTCCAGCAATTAGCCGAAACCTGCTAAAAAAATAACGACTGCTCTTTTATCAAAAAGTTTTTGATAAATAAAAATTTCCTTTCATGTTTAATTATTTTCTTCAAACTTTACATAAAATGATTTCAGTACACTGTTTCTTTATTGTACATCTTTTAAAACTGTTTTGTTTTATGCTACTTATCATATGCTATGTATCGTTTAATATTTTCCTTTGTGTTTAAAAATATTGTTTTAAAGTAATTTGCAATGAAATTATATAGTTTAAGTTAAATTTTTTCCTGCAAAGGGGGGAGGGCTTAGATTTTTTTTCCATTAAAATAGATTTTACTATATATAAAATTTGAAATCTTAATCTTTAATTTAAATTTTTTTTATTTAAAATAATTGTGATTTTTTTTTTATTTAATTTTTTTTTCTTGAAAACAATAATTCTACAATACAGTGGTACCTCGGCATGCGAACGGCCCACCTTGCAAGAGGCATACGAAGCATTTTCGGTACACAGTGGAACCTTGGATTACAAGCATAATTTGTTCTGGAAGCAGGCTCATATATCAAAACACTTGTAAAACAAATCGAATTTTCCAATAGGAAATTATGGAAACTCATATTATTTGTTCCATATCCCTAAAAAATAAATACATAAAAATAATTAACACAAAATAAAACAAATTTAAAAAAGTCAAAATAAATCCCGACAGATAAGTGTTTCCGTTTGCGCACGCGGTCTGTATGTGTGTCTGTGTGTTTGTGTGTGTGTGTCTGTGTGTGTGTGTGTGTGTTTGTGTGTGAAGCTAAGAGGAGAGGAGGAATGAGCCCCTCCCCTCTTCTCGTCTTACACAGTTATTCTTCCTCCTCTCCTATTTGAGTTTCACTCACACACACACACACACACACACACACACAGAAACACTGTTTTATCTGGAAAATAAACAAGAAATCTCTCTAATGACACTCGACTGAGCGCAGACTAACGGAATCACTGCTGAAAAGTAAAAATAAAACAAATTAACCTGCAATTTACCTGGAATGGATCTTTAACCTCTCTAATGAGACTCTTTTTTGCTTTACACACGCGCACACACACGTGTGTTATAATAAACAGTACACGCGCGCTATACACACACATACAAACACAAAATAAAAGATGTTTTACGCGCACCCGCGCGGTCACAGTGTTATAGTAAACAGTACACGCGTGCACAGATGTTGATTATACCAGTAAGGGACGAGCACTAAGACCCAGCAGGGGAGACGCATCGCAAGAGACAAATTGGCTCAGTTGTGATCACGTGACGCTCGGCGTCAAAACAAGACGTGCTTGCGTGATACATGATACTCGGTACTCGTAAACCAAGACTTGTTCGTTTTTCATATAAAAAATCTTTGCTCGTCTTTGCAGAACGCTCGCAAACCGCATTACTCGGAACCCGAGGTTCCACTGCACAAGCAACCGAGCATCCGTCTGGTCGAGCATCAGTCTGGTCGAGTGTACACACGTGGACACAATTGTTGGTACCCTTCGGTCAATGAAAGAAAAACTCACAATGGTCACAGAAATAACTTTAATCTGACAAAAGTAATAATAAATAAGAATTCTATGAATGTTAACCAATGAAAGTCAGACATGGCTTTTCAACCATGCTTCAACGGAATTATTAAAAAAAATGAACTCATGGAACAGGCCTGCACAAAAATGATGGTACCCCTAACTTAATAGTTTGTTGCACAACATTTTGAGGCAATCACTACAATCAAACGATTCCTGTAACTGTCAATGAGACTTCTGCACCTCTCTGCAGGTATTTTGGCCCACTCGTCATGAGCAAGCTGCTCCAGTTGTTTCCGGTTTGAAGTATGCTTTTTCCAGACAACATGTTTCAGCTCCTTCCAAAGATGCTCAATAGGATTGAGGTCAGGGTTCATAGAAGGCCACTTTAGAATAGTCCAATGTTTTCCTCTTAGCCATTCTTGGGTGTTTTTAGCTGTGTTTTGGGTCATTGTCCTGTTGCAAGACCCATGACCTGCGACTGAGACCCAGCTTTCTGGCACTGGCCAGCACATTTCTCTCTAGAATCCCTTGATAGTCTTGAGATTTCATTGTACCCTGCACAGATTCAAGACACCCTGTGCCAGATGCAGCAAAGCAGCCCCAGAACATAACATAGCCTCCTCCATGTTTCACAGTAGGGACAGTGTTCTTTTCTTGATATGCTTCATTTTTCCGTCTGTGAACATAGAGCTGATGTGCCTTGGCAAAAAGTTCCATTTTTGTCTCATCTGTCCATAGGACATTCTCCCAGAAGCTTTGTGGCTTGTCAACATGTAGTTTGGCATATTCCAGTCTGGCTTTTTTATGATTTGTTTTCAACAATGGTGTCCTCCTTGGTCGTCTCCCATGTAGTCCACTTTGGCTCAAACGACGACGGATGTTGCGATCTGACACTGATGTTCCTTGAGCATGAAGTTCACCTTGGATCTCTTTAGAAGTCTTTCTGGGCTCTTTTGTTACCATTCGGATTATCGGTCTCTTTGATTTGTCATCAATTTTCCTCCTGCGGCCACGTCCAGGGAGGTTGGCTACAGTCCCATGGATCTTAAATTTCTGAATAATATGTGCAACTATAGTCACAGGAACATCTAGCTGCTTGGAAATGGTCTTATAGCCTTTACCTTTAACATGCTTGTCTATAATTTTCTTTCGAATCACCTGAGACAATTCTTTCCTTCGCTTCCTCTGGTCCATGTTGAGTGTGGTACATACCATGTCACCGAACAACACCGTGACTACCTGGAGCCCTATATATAGGCCCACTGACTGATTACAAGATTGTAGACACCTGTGATGCTAATTAGTGGACACACCTTGAATTAACATGTCCCTTTGGTCACATTATTTTCAGTATTTTCTTGGGGTACCATCATTTTTGTCTAGGCCTGTTCCATAAGTTTATTTTTGTAAATAATTCTGTTGAAGCATGGTTGAAAAGCAATGTCTGACTTTCATTGGTTAACATTCATAGAATTTTTTTAAATTATTACTTTTGTCAGATTAAAGTTATTTCTGTGACCATTGTGAGTTTTTCTTTCATTGACCGAAGGGTACCAACAATTTTGTCCACGTGTGTATGTCTGGTCGTTCAAAACTTGTTTGCGTCAGTGGAAAGCCAAGTGAAGGGAGTTTTTTGTGAGGGTTTTTTTTTCTAAAAGATGTAGTGAAGAAATTACACCAAAAATGTTATGAAGCACTGCAGGAAGAAGAAAATGGAGCAACTTTCAGTTTTGTTTTAGGTTATGTGAGGTTCGATGTATTTATTTTAATATTTTACTTCATTTATGTTTTTTTTTTTTTATTTACATATCTATGTTTACATCTTTTTGTACATATGATTATAGTGTTTGATAATATTGTAATATTAGTAATATCTTTGGGCGGCTGGAACGGATTATCTGCATTTACATTGTTTTCTTTGAGACAGTGCGTCTCATTAAACTCGTATTCCGAGGTACCGCTGTACTGTACTCACTTTATTCTTGCCTCCCCAACACTTACTGTAAACTAGATGCTGTTAGCTTTTATTCGCTGTTAGTCGCGTTAGCCATAGAGCTTGAGAAAACACGCGACACACTCAGCACCTTCACGTAGTAGCTGTGTGACGCTGTGGATGTTTAACTTTGAGTGGATTTTTGGAGTAAAACCTTCAGCCGAGTCTCAGCTCCTCCTCTTGTGTGTGTTTTAAACCTGTTGTGTCTATGCTGCTGAGTGTGTGTATGTGTTTGTGTGTGTTCTCTGAGTCCATCATTTTTGTTGTTGTTTTTTTTTTTCCATGTGTCGGAGTTCGTAATTTTTTTTTCTTTTTTGTCGTTAATTCGATGTGTTCTTTTTGTTCTTCCTGTTTGGACCGAAGCTCCTCCGGCTCTTTCCCTCCAAGGTATTTTCGCTTGTCTACGGGTTTTGCATGTGTGTGTGTGTGTGTGTATGTGTGTGCACTGTCTCTCTGTTCATGCTAACCAATAAGGTTTCCTTGCGCGAGCACGATTAGCATCACGCTACTGCTAATAGCTGCTAAATGTCTTGCGCAAAAAAGCTGCAGCTGAAAAACGACGGCTAAAATTCACTCCTCTTTTTGAGCTCGTTAACATAATTGTGTTGCTAATTAAAGATGGTAGCCTCTTCTTTTCCTAACCTACTGACCTGCCTGTGTGTGTGTGTGCGTGTGTGTGTAGAAGGAGTCAGCAGAGCTTTAACAGCCTGAAAAAGACAACCTTGCTAACACTTTAACCCGAATGAGCTTTAAAAAACAACATGAGAATTATTACAGATCTGTAAATAAACAGTTTTCAGGTCATGAAAACACTCCATACTACTACTATTACTGCTAATAATAATAAAATAGAAAAAGAGAAAGTAAAAACCAGAGTATATCAGTTACTCGACATTGACTTCATCTGATGATTGAAAATTATACAATTTGATTGTTCAAAAATTAAATGAAGCCCATCTGCTTTCACAAAGTGATTACACTACTCACTGCCATTTTAATTAGAATTTTAAATGGCTTTTCTTGTAAATAGTTTTCAGAACTAATATTAAAGGTTTTTTTTTCACCTAATTTTAAGTATGTTGCATTCTTTAGTAAAAATATATATACTTAGAAAGTAATAATAACCTTTTAAAAATTTAAGCCATTCATTTTTAATTTCAAGCATTTAAATTATTTAATTAGCCACAATAAAACAACTTTCAGATTTAAAATGTTTTAATTGGAATTTTAATTTTATTTTATGAAACTCTTCTTAAAGCCGACATTAAAATATGTTTCCGCGCTAAGAATTTATTATTTTTTATATAAGAATTGTTTAGCTTTAAAACTTACAAAATCATACAGAGTTTTAATATAGTCAGATTTATAATTTCTTTATTGTTTTTGTTAGAATAATATAAGCTTATTATATTGTATATTGAAGAAACTCAGCTTTATGTTAATCTTTACAAACTCATTATTTTGTTCAAAGCTTTAAAAGAAGTAGATGGTGAACTTTAAGAATCAGGTGTGTGTTGTGAGTAATTTGTAGATGGAATGTGGAAGATGGAAATAAAACAGAGAGAGAGAGAGGGACATGTCCTGAGTCTCCGCTCTCAGTGTTGTCTCATTTCACGCCGTTAACGCTGCAGGTCTCAGGTGTTTATTGCTCTTTATCTTCTGCTGCTTTCCTGCACATGCTGTTTGCGAAGCGAGTCACATGACCTGACTTGCCCTGATCAGTGCGCTGAGGCTGCGATCTCACACTAGTGCTCTCTTTTAATAATGGTCTAGATACACTTTATACACTCTACAGTATATAGGCACCTAGTGCTGGACAAAACACATGGCAATCACAATATTCATAGTTACTAAGCAACAGGAAAAAACTACTCTATAGTGGAGTAAGTACTGTGTAGTGTGAAATAGTATTATAATGTATTAAAGTACAAAATAGGATAGTATAGTGTAGTGTAATGCAGTAAAGTGTAGTATAGCGGTGCGGCATAGTATAGTACAGTACAGTGAAGCATAATGTACTTAATACAGAATAACAGAGCAGTGTGGTGTAGAAGAGTACAGTATAGTATGGTACAGTGTAGTATAGTGCAACTTGGTCCAATATAGTATAGTAGAGTATAGTGTGGTTCAGTGTAGTATAGTGCAGTGTTACAGAGCAGAGTGGCATGGTTCAGTATAGTATGGTAAAGTGCAGTACAACAGCATAACAGGGAAGTGTGGTGCTGTAAAGTACAGTATAGTATGGTACAGAATAGTATAATGCAATATACTGTAGGTCAGTGTGGTGTACTACAGTACAGTCACTACAGTATGTTACAGTGTAGTAACTTATTACAGTATATTAGAGCAATGTGGTGTACTACAGTAGAGTACAGTATAGTGTGATACAGCGTAGTATAGTGCCACTTAATATAGTAGAACAGCAATGTAGCAGTGTAGTATAGAGCAACTTAGTACAGTATAACAGACAGCATCTAAACATACCAGTTCAGCATAATTCTCCAATCTGATCATTTTGATTCATACACATTCACATTTCATACAAACTTCAATAATTTCTTTTGATTGTGTAAAGCTGCTTTGCAACAATGTCAATGTTAAAATCGCTATACAAATAAAATAAAATTGAATTGAATTAATTGAATTAACAATGTGGGGTAGTTTAGTAGAGTATGTAGTGTAGTATGGAATAGTAACATTCTATAATGTAGTGCAGTCCTTTCCAAAAGTGTGGCAGGTGCACCCCTGGTGGGCCATAAGGGTAGTGCAGCTGGGCCTTCTCAACGGGTCGAGAAGTCCTTTACAATAAATAAATACCAAATTAATATTGTGATTTTTTTCATCATTTTAATTTTAAGATTCACAAACAGCTATTTTTTCCTTTAGTTGAAACTATTCTGAACTTTAAAACCCCATCAGTGTGATAATTGTAGGGTAGCATGTGCTAATATTAGCACATAGTTTTATTAAAATGTTATGTTGGAGCTTTACCCAAGATGCATTGCATGTGAGTTTTAAAGGTCAGCTCTGTGAGGTGTGTGTAAACCCACAGAAGGATGCAGTTCATCAGAGGAACCTTTTGGACGTGTTTGGAGAAGATTAAAGAACACACAGCGTCTCGTTTAAATGTCAGTGAAGGCGACGGTGTGGACGAGCAACATGGATAAAATCACGTCCTGTGATTAGCGAGAGTCAAGAGTGAGGCAAGGTTACAGCTACAGGTTACAGCGTTCATTACTGCAGCGCTGCAACAGCAGAGAGATTTACTCGCCAGAATGAAACTCTTTATCTTCAGCTTTAACTGCAGCAGCTGGAGTTTATAATTTCTACACACGCTGAGGTTTACTGCACAATTACATCAGTTCATAATTTACTCTCAGTTTATAGTTATCGATACAGAAGGTTATTTAATGTTAGCTAGCATGCTAAACAGCTGCGTTGCTGGTTTTAAGTGCACAGTTGGTAGATTTATGATAAACTAAATTTTTAGCAAATGCCTTCTTCTGAATGGGCCATGGTTACTCGCTCATGTAGGATCAATGCTAATGTTAGCTGTACAGAATTTGTTTTGTTGGGGGAGGGGTGGTTGGCATTCCAGTGAAATATATAAATATAACACTCTGTGAATAGCATGGCCCAGCACTAGCATCACTTCTCTCAGAATTAGTGTTAATATAAGAGGCGTCCATGCATGTGTGTGTGAAATAAACGTCGTTGTTGTTTCTCCCCACTGAAGCCGAACCCGACGGTGGATATCCGTCCCCGCTCGGCTACGGCCATCCAGATGAACAACGCCACTCACATGCAGGAGCGCGACGAGGAATTCGGCTACGAGTGTCTGGACGGAAAAGACTGCACGAGCTTCTTCTGCTGCTTTGAGGATTGTCGCTCGGGGGCGTGGCGTCACGGCCGCCTGCACATCCGCATCGCCAAGATCGACTCGTATGCACGTATCTTTTTCCCCACCGCCTTCGGCCTCTTCAACCTCGTCTACTGGGTGTCATACCTGTACCTGTGAGCACCTACTAATCATACAACCTAACGCTAAGCATACAACGCTAATCATACCACATAGCATTAATACTATAGCATAACGCTAATCATACAACATAATGCTAGTCACGTAGTATAAGGCTAATTGTACAAATGCTGCTTTTTAATACAAACGTTACTGCTAACATTCCCTTCTCACCTCCATCCTGTTTCAGTGTGCCCTTGTCAACTTCCCCATACCTGTCTCATGTCTTCTACAGGACAAAAAACACTAGATAGTGAAAGACAAAGGCTGCATAGTGGGATGGTTAGTCCTCTAGATTATTGGATGTAGTCCTCTAGTCCGCTAAATGGTAATATAGACTAGAAACACTGCAGTTCAGGAAGGAAAAAAATAGATTGGTGGGGGTTTGCTCCATTACGTTCCAATAGGCATGTAGTCCACTAGGTGTTGTGAGATGTAGAAGATGATACATCAAGTCTACTAGATATTGGTATGTGTAGTTATCGATATTGTGGACATCTTCTTCCCTAGATAGTGAAAGCTACTAGTGATGGTTATGGAGTGGAAACTCTGGAGGTGTAGGGAGGTGAAGCCTGCTAGAATGTAGGTGTGTAGTGAACAAGATAATGTGGACTATCTTGAGAACATATGGTCTAGTCCTCAAGACTGGGATTAATCTAGGCCACTAGATTGTAAATGATATTTATGGAATAAATATCATAGGGTTGTGGGTAGTGTAGTTTGCTAGCTGTAGTCCCTAGGTAGGCTAACATCTCTATGATTATTATACTTTAATAACACTATACCAAGGGTTAAATAGTCCACTAGATGTAGTCCACTAAATCATGTAGTGCACTAGATATAGAGATATCTATTCACGATGAAGATGGCAGGTCAGTTTCACTAGATGTTGGCCATTTAGAACCCTGGATAACGAGAGATGTAGACTAGATAGTGGGACGTAGTCACCTAGATTATGGAAGGTACATAAGATTTTGGAAGTTGCTTTCCTTCAGATAGTAGATGTTTTAGTCCAGGAGAACATGATCTAATTCACTATATTGTTGCGGATTCCAGTCTTATAGATTGTGGTTGATCTAGTCCCCTAGGTAGTGGGAGCCAGGATAAAAACTGGATTTGTGGAAGATGTAGTACACTAGATAGTGAGATGTAGACTAGACATGAGAGGTGTAAAGTAGATGGTGTCAGTTGTAGTCCACAAGATAATGCAAGATCTAGTCAGGTAGAAAGTTGTAGATACGAGTCCACTAGATAATAGATGTAGTCCACTAGAATATAGATGTAGTTAGATAGAGAGATGAGGGATATAGAAGTTCTTGATCTCCTCAGCTTCATGTATCGGTTTCTCACTAAATAGATGAACACTAATTTCATGTCAGTAGATTATTGGAAATGTAGTCCACTAGATTGATTAGAGGTGGTGTAGTTCACTATATAGTGGAAGACAACGCATAATGATAGTGTCCAAGATATGTCATCCACTTGATGCACTAGTGTAAGATGGTGACTACTAGATGACGGGAAGATTAGTCCACTAGACAGAGGAACAAGTTTTCTCTTGAGTGTTTGAAGTCCCTTAAGATGTGACCTAGGGGACTTTGGCAAGGGGACTTTGGCGAGGGTGCACTGACAGCAGGATCGGAACAAGGTTCATTTTTGTAATTTATTTTTGCCATGGAATTCTGAAATGAGTGAGAAACACTGCTGGAGTTTTAATTGGTTAAGGATGATGTCAGTGGGTGGGGCTAGGATGACAGGTGGGGCTAGTGCTCATAGCTTTAATCACGCTTGCATTCATATCGAATATCAAATCCATTACGAAATAAGAGACAGATTTTTCAGGCTTTGTCGTTGTGTTTATTCGGTTGTTGTGTCGTCATGAACAAAGCGAAGGCTGTAGCAACACGTTTTTGGGGGGCGGGGCTTCAACACGTCACTTCTGTCACTCCTATCAGGGGCTCGGTGAAGTATTATTTGCATGTCTAGTCGAGAGTTCCCAGAATTCCTTTGAATGAACAGGAAGTGATGTCATTCGCAAGTCAAGGTGGCACTTCGGACGATATTTATGAACTACTCTGAAGTGGCGTAACGAGTTGTTCGGAGTTACAATAAATAAATGAAGTGTGAAATTTATTTATTCAGTATTTATTTCTGTCTTTTAGCTGACATGTTTTACGACTGCTGGTTAAAGAAAAAATCAACAATCTGTACAAAGGATGTAAATATTTAATACTGTACAATGTAGTGATTTATTTATTATCTATTGCATGCACTTTAAAAAAAGCAAACTTATTTAACACTTTTCCATTAATGATTATGAAATTAATATGAAATCCACAGATTTTATCAGTTTAAAAAATATTATTGTCGGATCTCATGAACACGTTCATATGTACAACTTATTTATTTCGGTTTTTTTTTTTCCAGCTTTTGATGTTTGGGAGGAGAGTTTTCTCATTTGTATATATGAAGCCTGTGGGCGTGGCCATCCTTCCTGACATCATCTCCACAAACAGTACTCGAGTACAGTAACAGTTGCAGAGATTATTCTTTCTGTTTGTGTATTTTATTGAATCTTTGTGCTAGTCGCTAACTAACAGGCTAGCACTTTGTCACTTTTTTTAGTTTTTAGCTAGCTAGCGGTATGTAATATATTTTGCTGAGATGTTAGCTAGCGTTTGTTTTATTTTTAGCTAGAATACATCTATGACATGTCCTAATTGTATTCAATTAAAGTTTTGCACTTTTTTTTATCAATATGACATAAATTTTACGTAAACGTCGTAGGAAACCATGTGATTCATTTCAGGCAGTGAGAAGGTGTTTATGATGTCAGGAAGGATCGCGATGTTATCAACATTCCCTAACTAATCAGGAGAGGAGTGTGTACCTGAACAGTGTATTTCCTTTGATAGCTAGCTGCTGTGCTAATTAGCTACCTAGCTAACTAAGCAGGCAAAACAACCTGGAGGACTCAGAGGAAAAAAGACTCACATTATTTGATGAACTCAGACGTGTACTTTATTTCGAAAACCCGATAGTCAGACTGCTGCAGTGGATTCTGTGCAGGCTCATGCCGAGTCTGTTCTAATTTATAAACATTTACTCGTGCGGATCTTGTGACTGAATGACAACAGTTACAGCGGGGAAGGAGATCTGACCAGCTCAGAGACACTGGTGAGGAGGAGGACGACGTGTTAAAGAGGACTGAGAGCAGCCTTGGACGAGAAACAGGGACTTTTCATTTACGGATGGACGGGATACGATTTACTGAACTGAAATGTGATTATAAATATTAACACAGGAAAATAAACACATGTATGGAATTATTGTGAGGATGTCTTGGCCTTGTTTTTATTTTATAACCGTTTCAAAAAAGATATGTTTCATCCAAATGTTTTTTCAAAAATATTTTACAATACTTATTTTATTAAATAAAAAATCATGTAAGATTCAGGATAACTTTAATAAGTAATTGAACATTACTGAATTAATATTTTTCATCTTGTTAAAAGAGACGAATTTATTGACATTTGAGGAAATATTCTGGATAGTTGTAAATATTTTGTTTTCCTGAATTCCCCCCGCTTTATCTTATTTTACATTTTATAATCACACTTACATACTGTACAAGGTCATAGTGTGTGATTAGACACACAGTCCTTTAACACTTGATTTCGTTGGTGATTTTACCGACTGTACACGGAGCAGACCAATATGGAGGTGTTGTGTGTGTTGTGTGTATATTTTCTCCCAGTTGTTTGCCCTTGAATTATAGAGATTGAACAAACTGGCATGCACGGGCGTCCGGACACGAAGCTAAATGAGGCAGAATCTCTGATTTTCTCACAGCTGAGGCTCCGGAGCAGATCAACACATTCGGCGTCATTTCCTCTGAACATATTTTTGCTCATGTTGTGTTAACAGAAGCAGAGACGCAACTCGCGGTGAATCAGTTAAACTGCAGCATGACTCTTTCAGAGAATTGAAATGTAATCGTTCAAGGAGCTCAATTTATCTACGTTAGGCCTGAGGTGACACGTTCTAGATGTCTGAGGTCACTGAGGAGAATCCACAAGAGCAACGTGGAATGCTAACAGCGACTGCTGGTGGAACTGAAGTGTGGTTTAGCTGTTCTGAGATCCGGCCATCTGTCGGTCAGGGGTCTGAGGTGACTGTCTTGTCTTGTTCAATACATGAAAGGATTCGTTTGCTGTCAATCAGAACAGTGTACTTAAAATATTATGTAAAATTAGCCTCCTCTGTGGTAGCCTCCCCAAATTAGCCATTCACATTACACATTAGTCCAGTTTATTATTGGCGGCTCAGGTAGACTGTAAGAAACTCCAGTCCTGAACTATCGAGCGACTGCAGTCACGAGTCCTCAGAGAACAGCTGTCTGCATCAGCCAAGGACAGGACCGTCTTCATGGTGCAGTGGAACCGTCTCCAGTTACCATACGCATCCCAGACAGACAACACGGGGCTCCATGTGACGAGATCTCCAACCAGAAGAGGGACACCAGGATGAGTGAAACAGGTCCAGAGGACAGAGGGGTTCTGGGGGCATGTGTAGCTCGATAGTAAGAGACAGGGAGAGGAATCCTCCCCATAAAAACCCTCTTTACCGTGCCCCTTAATACCCCATCCCATAGTCCCCCACCCAGTAGCACTCTTACCCATATACATTTTTCAAATATTTACTCTTCCCATAATACCCTTCCCCATGGTAACCCTCGCTATAGTACCCCCCTCCCAGTGACTTGTGACTTTTTTGGTGACCCTTATCCAAATATAATATTCACAGAACATTAGATGAAATTTAAGAGACTTGCTCAAGTCTCTTAGGTGGCAGTGCTGGGATTTGAACTCATCACCTTCCAATCAATAGTCCAATGCATTAACCACTGAACTACCGATGCCACGAAGTAATTAGAAGTTAACGGGAATTACTCGTGTTTTATTCTAAGAGTAAAATGTCTGAATGGTTTTTGAGATCAAACTGATATCAGATTTCTCTTCAGGATTTTTTGACTGTTATTAAACACCACCAGAATGCAATACGGCTCTCTTTCATCAAAATAAAATGAGGTAAACCATTACAATCCAGTACCATTAAAGACCACCAGAAATACAGTAAAACTCATAAGGAACCAGTATAAATCTTTATTTATATCTATAAATAAAGATTTATAGATATAAATATGCTGTTTTAATAAATTGAGGAACAGAGTTTGTATTTATGATGTGATGAGTTATGAAGTGGGTTTGATTTAAAAGATGCTTTTTATGTGTAACTTTTCTTGCTAGTGGACTTCAACCCACACTGACACACTCACACTAACACACTCATGCTAACATACTCACACACCTGCGTTGCTAAATCGCCCCTGGGTAAAGTGCAGCAGCGAGCTCGGGGACGATTGATGAACTCTCGAACCCCGACTGACAGGAAGAGCTTCGCCTTCTTCAGCTGAAAATAAGATGAGTTTCTCTCTCTCTCTCTCTCTCTCTCTCTCTCTCTCTCTCTCTGTCTCGCTCTGGTGGCTGCAGGAACTCAAATCAAATCTGCAGAGCAATGAGACGAGACGAACGCTGGTATGAATGAAAATGAATGAGACACTGCATCAGGACATTTCAGACCTGCTTGTATCTCTTAGACTAAATCAAAAGGAAACACTGATATGTTGTTTTAAATGAAAAAAAAACATGAAAGAAAAAAAACATTCTCTTCAACATTTATGTGTTTATGTGTTATAGAGATCAGACTGAAGCAATAAAATAAAGAAAGCGTTCATCACTGTGGATTCTCTGTGTTCAGCGTAGACACGTTGTTGAGCTGCAGCCTCGTGAGAAATCAATAAAACATGACATTTTGAGAGCGTTAGCTTCAAGAGGCTTTGAATAATCCCTCTAAAAAACCCATCCAGTCTACCAAGTCTCCGTCCAGTTTAAATCGGGGTTAAGTCTGTCTCTGCTGAGTGCAGTGAGATCAACATTAATGAGGTGGATAATTTCAAGAAACTTAATCATACACTAGATGGACAAAAAACCTGCAGTGATGTTGTACCCAAACACACACTCTTCACCCCCCCCCCCCCCCCCCCCCTCCAGCTCTAACAGCTCACATTCTCCTCTGAAGGCTCTACACAAGATATTGGAGTGTTTCTGTGTGAGTTCGTGTCCGTTCATTCTGTAGAGCGTTTATGAGGTCAGACACTGATGTTGGACGAGAAGGTCCGGCTCACAATCTCCGCTCCAATTCATCACAGAGGTGCTCGATGGGGTTGAGGTCAGGGCTCTGTGTTCGGGCCGCTCGAGTTCTTCCACACTGAACTCATCACATCGTGTCTGTATAGTGCTCGCTTTGTGCGCTGAGGCAGAGTCACGTTGGAATAGAAAAGAGCCTTCAACAAACTGTTGGAAGTGCAGCTTTGTCCAAGATGTCTCAGGACACTAAGCATTAAGATTGTCCTTCACTGGGGATAAGGGACCTGACTGAAACACCTGTATTCAATAATTAACAGGTTTGGACAAATACTTTTGTCCATACAGTGTAGACCAACAATGCATTGCATACAGTGATGTATTTCATCTTCAGCTAATCGGTGACGCCCTGCCATTCATACACAAAGTATTACATGTTCAAAAACAAAGTGGTTAGCGTCTGTTGTACTAGGATTTATTTAAATTACATGAAGGTGATTATAGGGTTTAAAACTTTTAATAAAATTGTGATTGTTTTGTTCTCTTCTGCCTCTTAAGAATGACTTTAACAGCACTGTATTAATCTAGAACAAAATAAACCACAGCTGCAATTAACACTGCCAGGAGATTTTATTGATTAATTCAGACAGACACTGAAACAGCATCGTCTGGAACAGAAGTGAAACAGACAGATAAAAAGAAATAGTCCTAAGCCTAAATCAGTGTGACATCACAGATAATTATGACGGAAATGACTGTTCAAACAGTTAATTACTGAAAGAATAACTTAACTTAAAACTTAATATAATTTCTTAATATAATATATAAAAGAATAACAAGCCAATAACGAACATTTGTTTTATTCTCGAACAGGATAATGTTGTGTCACTTCCTGTCTGAGAGACGATTTTAAGCGCTTTATGTTCTATAGCTTTGCATAGAAACGGCTAATAAGAGTTCGAGCGGATGATCATGTCTCAGCCATTATCTAGTAATTATCACAGTAATGTGTGACAGAAGCTCATGATTAGCCGCAATGCTAAACGAGAGGCCATGATATATATTTTTAATTTAACAAAATAATTTTTACAAAGCAATAAAGAACTTAAGTTGTGATTTTCAGCAGTGAGTCCTGCAGTAATATTAAGTTCCTAAAATCTCTCATTTGTACAGTTTAACATCTTCAGAAGTTATACTATATCACCACGTAAAAGCTTCCACTTAAACAGATTAAAGTGTAATTTATGAAGCAGGAGAAAAAATACTTCCACCATTTTTAATACAGAGAGGAAAGACGAGCTCAGACTGCAGGTCCAAGAGACTGAAACACGTCCTGCTCTTCCCTCACTGCATGTTCACCCTGAGAACCTTTAGAACCCACACAGCTCCAGAGATTTAATGAGGAAGAGTATAAAAAACAAAAAAGAGTATATGATCACTTCTGTGATCATCACACTCCTCTTGCAAACGTGACCAGCTGGCTGTAAGAAACAGCACCAGAGTTATCGCAAAGGGCACCGGAGTTTCAAACATAACCACTGACCACCTGCCCAAAGTGAGGAAGAGAAAAGTGGAGGAGTGAGGAAAAGGAGGGTTCGGTCCTGGCTTTACCGGCTTTACAGGGGTACAGTGGTGTGTATTCAGTGTATACAGTGAGCACCAACGTGCTTCCATACAGAACATTTCAAAGATGGCAGCACATGAGAACAAGGCCAAGCAGCACACACTGGGGACAACCACGTTACGGACTGGCACAGGGCCAAAACCAGTTTGTACTGACTGGAAAGAGCCCAGAGTCCTTCAAATGTGACTCAACAACCGCAGGCGGACATCAAGTGACCTTCAAAACAGGATCCTACAAGCGAGGCTGAAGTAAAAAAAATAAAGAGCCGGACTCAGGTTTGCATAAACCACAGAAATTGGACTTTAAGGTCACGTCCTCTGTGTTTGTGAAGGACGCATGAATTAAGTCACATACTGTACAGTATATGAGATCATCCTGGACTCTGACACTCCATGCCACACAGCCAGGTCAATCAATGTGAGGATCAAGACCCGGTCCTGTTCGGCCCAACCTCCAGATCTGAATCCCACTGAAAACCTGAGGAAGATGATCAAGAAAAAGATGGATGTCAGAAACCATCAAACGAAGCTGAACTTGCATCTTTGTGACGAAAGTGTCATAAAATTACTGAGCTGAGATGGTCGAGACTGTGGAGCAGATCTGTGACTGCAAATCAGGGTTATTCCACAAAACACAGAGTGTCTGAGAGATCCTCGGATTAAACATTAGACCCGTATTGTTTAAAACTGCTTTTCGTTATTGTGATGTGGTGTCATTTTCTATAATAATAATAATAATAATAATAATGATAATAATAATAATAAATGCTCTAAATAACAATATTTTATTTGTAATTTGGCAAGAAATGTCAGTAGTTTATAGAATATCTATCTATCTAACCCTTTTTAACAGAAATGATGAAATTTCTGTGTGAAATATAAATTTTTAAACACTATTGGAATAAAAGTGTTTCTCTGTAGCTCGCTCAGACTTCAGGACGTGACTGTATCCGGCTCTGGTCTTGTTTCAATCAGCATCAGTGTGTTTCTCAGCGTGGCTTTTGTGCTGCAGCAGCCTCTCTCTCTCTCTTACACAAACACACACACACGGGTCTGGTGAGGAGACACGAGGTCCTGCAGGTTCACACCAATGGGCACTCGACCGTAAGGAGACGTGTGTTTGTTTCGTCCTCCGGTCTCCGGTTCTGTGTCCTGTCGCTCCCCGAGGCAGAATCGAGTCGTCGCTCTCACAGCTGAGTTACTGCTGCTGCTGCCGCAACAAAAATAACACTGTAACCTCAATAACACACAAATACATAATATAAAGAAGCCAAAAATGACATTGTGTGGATATGTATGTGTAAGGAAATTAGGTGACAGCGGGATTTGCCTATCAGCGATCAGTATTCTTAGACTGACATCTGGATTGGCCTATCCGATCAGTATTCTTAATATAAGGGCTGATTAGTCGTTGCTCGGGGTGCGTCACGTCCGACTTTCCCCTTTTGTGCCCGTGTTTTCGGTGGCTACAGGTAAGCGCGCTGTGCTGCAACAGGTGGTAATTCTAAAGTGGTGTTTTTTTTAAGCATTTTGTTTTGTAAATTTATAGGCCGTTCATCTGGATGTCAGTGTGGACATTGGACAGTGTCCAATGTCCGCCCCTCTCACCCAGAGGCTGGCACCTGTGTCCGGCGGGCCCGATGGCCTGATGCCCCCGTTGCAGTAGGGCGGAAGAGACGGAGGAAGCTGGCCATCCTTGTTGATGTAGGGCGGCGAAGGTAGAGGAAGCTCGCTGACCTCGGCGGCGCATGACGGCGGCGGCGGAGGAAGAGGAGGAAGCTCGCTGACCTCGGCGGCGCATGAAGGCGGCGGCGGAGGAAGAGGAGGCTCGCTGACCTCGGCGGCGCATGAAGGCGGCGGCGGAGGAAGAGGAGGCTCGCTGTCCTCGGCGGCGCATGAAGGCGGCGGCGGAGGAAGCTCGCTGACCTCGGCGGCGCATGACGGCGGCAGCGGAGGAAGAGGAAGCTCGGCGTCCTCGAAGGCGCCGTGCAGCGGCGGAAGCTCGCCGTCCTCGAAGGCGCCGTGCAGCGGCGGAAGCTCGCCGTCCTCGAGGGTGCGGTGCAGCGGCGGAAGCTCGCCGTCCTTGTGGGTGCGGTGCAGTGGCGGCAGCTCGGCGGCGCGGTGCAGCGGCGGCAGCTCGCCGGGCTTGGCGGCGCGGTGCAGCGGCGGCAGCTCGCCGGGCTCGGCGGCGCGGTGCAGCGGCGGCAGCTCGCCATCGACGAAGCAGCTACGCGGCAGGATATAGAGCTCGCTGTCGTTGCCACAGCTGCGCGGCGGAAAAGGGAGCTCGTCATCTTCGTCGCCGCTGCTGAGCTCGCCTTCGCTGTCGTCGCAGTACAGCGGGTAGCAGAGCTCGCTGTCGTCGTCGCTGAAAGGGATGTAAGCGCAGCTACCTGCTCCTGCATGTCTCGAATGCGCCGCTCATTTCCTTCGGCGCTCCGCCCGACGCTGCTCCAATCTGGCTGGGAGGCTGCTCCCGACTGTGCATACCGCCCACACGCTGTTTCTGGTAGCCGCACGCTGTGAGGTGTCCTTCCACCCTGGTCACCGCCGAGTCTGGACCTCCCGGTCTCTGCCCTCCGGTCTGTGCGGGGACTCACCGGCAGCCACCCCAGTTTGGCTGCTCTCTCAGCTCCTCCTGCTCTGCCATTACCTGAGCTACCTTGCCAGGTCTCCTCCTTCTCCTCTTTCCGCTACGCCGCTTGGGAATCCGCTCGCCTTCCGCGCTGGCTCCCCACAACGCATACATCGTTGCCCCCCCCCCCCCCCCCCCAAAATAATCTCCCGGGGGAAGGGCTCCTCTGCTATGCCTCCTGTACGGTCTTGCATTCTGTCACGAATTGTGGTGCGAGGCATCATTGCAGAGGTCCAGGTTTTAAAGGAACGATGTTTTATTTATAAAAGAAAACAGGGAAATGAAATAAATAATTAAACTTTATAATAAAACAAACCAAAACACGTAAAAGGACACGGCATACACAAACTAAACATGCAGACATTTAACGGGTGTAAATCAACAGATGCAAGACAAAAACTGGAACTCAAACAACCTATTTATAAAGAAACTAATAACTAACTCGGTTCAGGTGAGCGCCCATTGTCACCTGACCGAGCTGCATGAAGGGAAATGAAGTAAAAATGAAACAAAACTACAACTAAGTCACAGGGCGCTTTGGCGCCCTCTAGGAGTTATCCCTGACATCACGTGGTAGTGACTGACACATATTCCCGTCTGGGGTTGTCTACCAGTAGGTTTTATTATTTATATTGTATGAATGGATCTTCCCCCTTACTGTGGTGGTTCTTCTTTATTGTGGGGTATGCACCATTTCAAGTGTGTGGTAGTGTGATCTGAGTGCACTTTGTGTGTGGATGAGTGTTTTTCTAAAACCAGACTGCATTTGTTTCCTGCCATTGGAAGCCTCAGCCCTGCTGGTATTTATATTATTTATTTGTTTGTTTTTTTATATTGAAAGTTGATTTTGTTAGTGTCCATATTTCTTTTTTTGTAATTATATTGTTTTCATTTAAAGTGTGGGTCTTCTGCGGTGCTTTTGACTTCGTACAGTCTATTTTAAAAGTCTTTATTATAGCTGTAATAAAACATTTGTATTTTTATTTCACCCACGTCTCTTGCTTTCTTATTTGACAGAATCGAACCTGTGTGCTTAAATTGCTCCCTTTTTGGGATTGAGTATTTTTCTCTAGAGTTAATTTCTAGGGTGGCGTAGTCGGATTATTTCACTGGTATACTGTTTCACAATTGCACTGCTCCCGCGACATTCTGGCGTAATCGGCAGGATCTCTCTCTTTAGTGCAGATACGTGGGTTTTGGTTTGGTTGAGTAGCCGTCTTGTTTTTTTCTTTTTTTGTGTTTTTTGTTAGGAACCAGACAGCAGCAGCCCTTTTTTGTGGTGGACCGGTAAAAGGTACGTTCAGCTCACATCTTCGTGGTAAGTGCTTGTGCATTTGCAGTTATGGAGGATGAAATACGTGAGTTAAGTTTGTCGAATACATTAATGATTGTGCTCTTCGACGTGCACTTAAGCAGTTAGTGCGTCGTCAACCCACTGTTACTTTATTTGACGTTCCCAGTGAAGCCCTTCGTTGGGAAAGGGAGGGTATGCCTGGGGGGGCGCGTGGTCGCAGTCAGTCGGTTCCATCCGCTTATGGTATTCACTATGGGGTACAGGGACATCAGCACATTGGTAGTAGCAGCCGTGGTGGTTCGACAACGTCAGAAATGAGTGAACTTCGGGATATGCTGCGGAAGCAGCAGCAACAATTAAATCAGTTAACTCAAAGTATGGCTCAGATTCAAAACACTCAGTCGCACTCACGACCATCTCGGACTACTTTAATTTGCAGACGGTGTCAGAAACCTGGCCATTTTGCTCGAGATTGCGACAGGGAGCGGGTGCCTCTCCGCCCACCGCCGGCTCATGTGAATTAGGCTTTAATGAGGGGTGAGCAGTCATCGTCCATACAGTCGTCGGAAAACTAGCTCCCACCGAGTTGCAGGGCCGCAACTTGGTTGGGGAAAGGATAGGCTCAAATGTTACTGGTTTGGATTTTATGTCCCGTTTTGTTCACAGCTTGTTGTATCTATGGGTGGGGCTCAGGTGCCTTGCCTGGTTGATACTGGTTCCATGGTGTCCACTATCATCGAGAGTTGTTTTCTGACTAATTTTGGGTTGTGGGGTCAGGAGCGGCTTAGATCGTGTAATTGGCTACAGCTTCGAGCTGCAAACGGCCTTGCGATTCTGTGTATTGGGTATCTGGAATTGGATGTGGAGCTTTTTGGGCGAGTAGTTGTAGGCTGTGGCATGTTGGTAGTCAGAGATCCTCCTGGTAGTGTGTGTGAACAAGTTCCTGGGGTGTTGGGCATGAACATCCTTAGTCGCTGCTACCAGGAGCTCTTTGGCCAGCATGGTAAAGCACTTTTTGAAGTGGCACCATGAAGTTTGTCGCCGCAACTTGTTCTGTTCAATACTCGAGTGGGACTGTACTGTATGAACCACCTACTTCGGGTCTGCCAGCAGGTTTGTTGGGCTCTCCTGCTCTGTTAAGGATGCACAGTGGTACTGTTTATGTGCCAGTGGTTAATGTTGGTACTATGGATGTAGTGCTGTATGCGAGCACCATTATCGGCACAGTGAACCAGGTTGATGTGGTTAGTTTGCCCCCGGAAATTACAGAAGTTAATACCATTACAGCTAAGGTAAGTGCACAGGTTTTGCAGGATTCTCCTAGTGTGCAGGAACAGATCGACATGTTAGATCTTTCTGTGTTGTTGGAGGAGGAACAGAGTAAGGTTCAAGCATTGTTGGGGAAGTATTTACTTGTGTTCTCCATACACGATGGAGACCTGGGGTGCACAAACCTGATCTCCCACGATATCCCTCTGTTGGATGACATCCCAGTCAGGCAGCGGTTCAGACGCATTCCCCCATTGGAGTATGAGGTGGTAAAGGCACAGGAATCTCCGCACTTTTTAATGTTTGGGCAGGAGCCCAGAATTCCTGTTGATTTCCTGTTGGGCAGGGTTCAAGAGCCATTGGCTGGCAGTGTTCATAGGTGGATTCTGGAGCAGCAGGGTCGGTTGCAAGTTGCTTTTGAGGGTGCCCGTGAACGGTTGGGTGCTGCAGCTGATAGGCGAAAGGCCCGGCACGACCTGCAGGTAAAGGAAGTACCACTGAAGGAGGGTCAGCTGGTATACCTCCGCGATTATAGTGTGAGGGGTAGACACAAAATCCAGGACCTGTGGAGCTCAGTGGCCTACCAGGTCCTGAGGGTGCCTAAAGAGGGTGGGTCAGTTTATACCATCACTCCCACCACAGATTTAGGTAAGGTAAAGCATGTGCACCGATCTCTGCTAAAGACTTTGATCGGCCAGGATCCACCTTTTGAGTCGCCTGACCCTTTGGTCATTGAACCTCTGCAACTTCTGGAAGCATGATGCAGTAGTAGGTGCTGGTTCAGTGTCTAGTATAGTTGGTACTACAGTTGGTACCCTGTTTTGGCCTTGGAACTGAGTTTTGGGTGGGCTGCCTTTAGATCATCGTCGGGGCGACGTTGCAGAAACTGAGGGTGGAATGTAAGGAAATTAGGATCAGTATCCTTAATATAAGGGCTGATTGGTCGTTGCTCGGGGTGCGTCACGTCCGACTTTCCCCTTTTGTGCCCGTGTTTTCGGTGGCTACAGGTAAGCGCGCTGTGCTGCAACAGGGGGTAATTTTAAACTGGTGTTTTTTTTAAGCATTTTGTTTTGTGAATTTATAGGCCGTTCATGTCAGTGTGTTTTTTGGCGCTGTTTTAGTGGATCTAATGACTGTTCGCCTCTCAGGTATGTGCATGGGCATTTGTATAAATTCCTATTGTGCTAGCGTTGTTGTGTTGCTAACACTGTTGCATGCTGACTAGGTGTGCTTCCCTGTGCTCCATTGTGCTATCGGTGAGCTGGTCGATAGATCTGTGCCTGTACATTTTTTTTTATTCGGTATGATACCCTGACGGTAAGAGTTCTACCTGTAATTATAATTCGTGAAGGAAACGTATTATGATTAGTAACGTTTCTCTTTGTGTTTGTTATAGGATTCTCCCTCTCATTTAATCTCAATTTATTCTGTTTGGTATTGTTGTTTATTGCTGTCCTCCGCTTTGCGCTATTAGCGGTCTGCTCCGGATCCTGCTGTCCTGTTATGGATGCTGTCGTGCAGACGCCACCCTTGTTATTAAAAAGGGGACTGCTTGTCTGATTCCTATGGTGTTTGGTGGCTTTTTTACTTTGCGTATCTGCGTGGAGAATACGATGATCTCATTGCATTGAAAGAAGATACCTGCTCTGTCTTTTCCTTTCTTTTTGACTTATTTCGTTTCTTTGGGTTTTCTTTTGGTCATACTTTTGTATGAGTAACGTTGGTTTTGTTTGATTTTCTTCTTTTTGGTCATATTATATGTTTATACCCAATTATCGTGTTATTTTTTTCTCTATTAATGTCACTTGCTTGGTATATTTAGGGCCCAAGCACTGAGTGCGCAGGGCCCTATTGTTTTCGTTAGGATTATTAGGGCCCAAGCACTGAGTGCGCAGGGCCCTATTGTTTTCGTTAGGATTATTATTTTTTTTTTTATTTTTTTTTTTATTATTTTTTTTCCACACTTTTGGTACTTTTGGGGTCCTTAACATACTCAAAAACTCATCAAAATTTGCATCCAGATTGGAATCCGCGGCCATCAGGTCCTCAGTGGGGCTCGGCCCGGGGAGTCGCACACGCCCGTCACAGCGCCCCCTAGAAAATCGTGCCTCATAGCTCAGAGACACTTGCACGCACACTCAGAAAACTCGGTGTACATTTAGATCTCATCAAGCTGAACAAGTTTTGCAATGCATGTCATCAGGGCTAATCAACAGGAAGTGAGTTATTTTGAGGTCTTTGCAAAACGCACCCAATGGAATTTGAAATACTCCTCCTAGGAAATTTACAGAATTTCCACCAAACCAGGCAAATATGATCTAAACAAGTTGCCGATGCAAAATTGCAGAGATCTTTTTGATACCTCGAACGGTTCGGCCGTGGCGACGCTTTAAAATTATGGCGAATAAAATGAAACAGGAAGTGGCTAATAACTTGTGTGTACATTACGTTATGCATATGAAACTTTACAGGTGTGTTAAGAGTAGGAAGATGATCACATCAAATGACAATCATGAGTCTATGTCATAGCGCCACCAACTGGCAGCAGGAAGTGTGTCACTTTTGGAAATCACTAATATTTTGGCCTTTACTTTCACCTGATTTGGTTCAAAATCAGTCAGAATAATGAAAAGACATGGATGATTTGAGACCATGAAGGATTTTTTTATAATTTGAATCGTCTTGTTATGGCGACGATTTATCTAGAGAAAAAACCTAAAATGAAGTGCAAAAAAATAAATCTTCTCATATCGTACGAGTGGAAAGACCTACGGTTCCAAACTTTTACGGCTATACACTGAAACTGATTATGAGTAAGGCCTGAGAGCCTGGAGACCGGGCGTGGCTCAGGGCCTGGACAGCGCCCCCTGGAACTTTGTAAAAAATTTAGCTGCATAATTCATATCCACTTTCACATATATGCATGAGACCCAGTAGAAATTTAGATCTCATTGAGATGAACAACTTGCATATCCCATACTGGAATCCGCTGAACAGGAAGTCAGTTATTTGGCGTTGATTGAAAAACGCACCCATTGGAATGTGATATACTACTCTTACAGGATTCATAGGTTTTTGACCAAACAGGGTCTAATATAATCTCAAGACATTGAGGATCTAATATTGTGAAGGGCTGGTTGATATCTCAAACGGGTCGGCCGTGGCAAGCCCTTAAACCTACGGCGAATAACAGGAAACAGGAAGTGGCTAATAACTTCTGTATAAATTGAGTGACATTCATCAAACCTCAGCAGTAGGTTAAGAGAAGAGTCCTGCTCACAGTGACATGGGTCCCGTGAGTCTCAGTCATAGCGCCACCAACTGGCAGCAGAAAGTGTCTACTTTCAGAAATTAAATTCTTTTGGGGCTAATTTTCAGCTAATTGGTTTCAAAATCAGGCACAATAATTGGAAGCCATGGCTGATGTCACCCTGTAAAGGACTTTTTGCTATGTTAAATAGTGTTGCTATGGCAAGGTAAAATTTTAAGGAAAACTAGGATACTCATATCCAACTAGTGGAAAGTCCTAATGTCTCCAAACATTTTACATAGAAGGTACAACTGGTTCTGAGTAAATTTCTTGAGTTTCACGATTTTGTTATGCTCATACAGCTCCCAACAATATTTTATGTTTATTAACTCATTGTTTTAAAAAAGTGTATAAACTAACTCCTGCAGTACTAAACTATGGCCACTAGATGGAGGTATCACACCACACATCCCACACACACGGAGAGGCACACAGACACACGTGACCTCCCCCTCCCTCACAGATTTGAGTTTTGGTGAAGCGGACTGACACAAACGCTGCCGCTGAATAGTTGTTTATGGACTGTTTAATTGTTTACAAATCGCCCTTTGGATCAAGTTTTGTGCGTGAATTCAACAGTAAGTGTGAAGTCTTTAACTATATTAACAATGGACATTTTATCTGTTCCGGTAACAAGTTATTATGCCCGCGAGGTCACGACATATATATATATATTTACATGTGTGTGTGTGTGTGTGTGTGTGTGTGTGTATTCTTAGTAAGTATGCCTAGAATCAATATGTTATTGTGACTGTCACTATTATCTTTTGCTGTTGTTATTTCGTGTTATAAACACACACACATTTGAAACACGGCCCGTAGCTTTAAGGGCCACGGCGAATAACAGGAAACAGGAAGTGGCTAATAACTTCTGTCTAAATTGAGTGACGTTCATCAAACCTCAGCAGTAGGTTAAGAGAAGAGTCCTGCTCACAGTGACATGGGTCCCGTGAGTCTCAGTCATAGCGCCACCAACTGGCAGCAGAAAGTGTCTACTTTCAGAAATTAAATTCTTTTGTGGCTAATTTTCAGCAAATTGGCTTCAAAATCAGGCACAATAATTGGAAGACACGGCTGATGTCACACTGTAAAGGACTTTTTGATACGTTGAATAGTGTTGCTATGGCAACATATCATTTGGAGCAAACATAAGATACTTATATCCACCAAGTGGAAAGTCCTAATGTGCCCAAACATTTTATGTAGAAAGAACAACTGCTTCTGAGTAGATTCCTTGAGTTTCATGTTTTTGTGATGCTCACACAGCTCCCAACATTTTTTTTACACTATATTTATCATCCTTGTCCTGAACTTTCTGTACTGACTCCTGCAGTAATAAAATATGTCCAGTAGATGGCAGTAGTAGGCATGTATTCTGCAGTCAGGTCTTTCCCCTTCTCCTTTACTATGGCTTCATGTTTACAATTTAAATATATGCAGAAATCATAAAAAATAAACAATACAAACATTTAAATTGCCAACTGTACAACATTGAGTCTGGTGGACAAGCGCGGCGATATACACACCAGACCACACATTCTAAACACACACACACACTCTACACATCGGTCATGTACACATCCCGACAAATACACAATATGAACACACTAACTATCCTACATGCACACACACACACACACACACACACATCACAAGCACACGTCACTAATGTGACCTGACTAAATAAAAATCAATATATCATGAAAAAGGAAAAAGATCCTTAGGAAAACAAGAGGCTCCTGCGCATCTATAGCACACATCTCTCACGACAGACACACACTCACACTCATCATATTCAGTGACACGGACAGTGACATCACATTCAGGAACATCCTTAAACTTACACCGAAACATTATTAATAACACACATCACTAATGTTAACACAGACTCACACACTATACACACAAACAACCACACACACACACACACACACACACACACACACACACACACACACAAACACATCTCACACACACGCACACACATGCATGCACACACAAACAAATACACTCGTACATCACACAAATGAGCACCTACATACTCACACATTATAACATCACAAATTATAACACTCACACACTCACATCTCTGTCTCACGCAGAAACACACACATCCACTAACAAGTCACATGTCTTGGACATACTAACACACACATCACTAATGTTAACACACAGATTCACACACCACACACACACAAACACACAAAAACACATTTACTCATCAGAGACAGACTGACACATTAACTAGTCACACACACACACACACACACAAATATTTAGGGCCCAAACTGATATTAGCCCAGTATGATGTGTGACGTTCTGTGTGCAAGTTCTGCGGTGCAACCGGGTGCCAATGACTTTTTTGAGGTTTTGACACACTCGAATAACACGCAGGTTGTGCGGTGCGCCCGGGGTGGGGACCGCGCCCGTTGCTTGGGCCCGTCATCGTTGCTTGCAACTTTAATTATTTTTTTTTTTCTTTTTTTTTATTTTTTTATTATTTTTCTTTCAATCATCCGGGCACTTTCGGGCCTCTTACCATACTCAAAAACTCACCAAAATTTGCACACAGATTGGAATCTGCGGCCAACAGGTCCTGAGTGGGGCTCGGCCCGGGGCGTCGCACACGCCCCGCACAGCGCCCCCTACAGAGTCTTGCCTTATAGCTCAGACACACTTGCACGTATACTTATAAAACTCGGTGAACATTTAGATCTCATCAAACTAAACAAGTTTCGCGCTGCATGTCATCAGGACTAATCAACAGGAAGTGAGTTATTTTGAGTTGTTTGCAGAACGCACCCAATGGAATTTGAAATACTCCTCCTAGGAACTTTTTACAATTCGCACCAAACCAGCTAAATATGATCTAAACAAGTTGCCGATGCAAAATTGCAGAGATCTTTTTGATACCTCGAACGGTTCGGCCGTGGCGACGCTTTAAAATTATGGCGAATAAAATGAAACAGGAAGTGGCTAATAACTTCTGTGTACATTAAGTTATGCACATGAAACTTTACAAGTATGTTAAGAGTAGGAAGCTGATCACATGATATGACAATCATGAGTCTATGTCATAGCGCCACCAAGTGGCAGCAGGAAGTGTGTCACTTTTGGAAATCAGTAATATTTTGTCCTTTACTTTCACCTGATTTGGTTCAAAATCAGTCAGAATAATGAAAAGACATGGGTCATTTGAAATCATGAAGGATTTTTTTCTAAGTTGAATCGTGTTGCTATGGTGATGATTTAACTCAAGAAAAAATCGAAGAAAATGATTCTTCTCATATCTTACGAGTGGAAAGACCTACGGTTCCAAAATTGTATGGGTGTAGACTCTCACTGATTGTGAGGAAGCCCTGAGAGCCTGGAGCCCGGGCGTGGCACAGGGCCTGTACAGCGCCCCCTGGAACTTTGTAAAGTTTAAGCTGCATAACTCATATCCACTTTCACATATATGCATGAGACCCAGTATAAATTTAGATCTCATTGAGGTGAACAACTTGCATACCCCATGTCATGGAATCCGCTGAACAGGAAGTCGGTTATTTGGCGTTGTTTGAAAAACGCACCCATTGGAATGTGATATACTACTCTTACAGGATTCATATGTTTTTGACCAAACAAGGTCTAATATAATCTCAAGACATTGAGGATCTAATATTGTGAAGGGCTGGTTGATATCTTAAACGGGTCGGCCGTGGCGAGCCCTTAAACCTACGGCGAATAACAGGAAACAGGAAGTGGCTAATAACTTCTGTATAAATTGTGTGACGTTCATCAAACCTCAGCGGTAGGTTAAGAGAAGAGTCCTGCTCACACTGACATGGGTCCCGTGAGTCTCAGTCATAGCGCCACCAACTGGCAGCAGAAGGTGTCTACTTTCAGAAATTAAATTCTTTTGTGGCTAATGTTCAGCAAATTGGCTTCAAAATCAGGCACAATAATTGGAAGACACGGCTGATGTCACACTGTAAAGGACTTTTTGATACGTTGAATAGTGTTGCTATGGCAACATATAATTTTGAGCAAATATAAGATACTTATATCCACCAAGTGGAAAGTCCTAATCTTCCCAAACATTTTATGTAGAAAGAACAACTGGTTCTGAGTAGATTTCTTCAGTTTCATGTTTTTGTGATGCTCACACAGCTCCCAACAATTTTTACAGTATATTTATCAGCCTTGGTCTAAATTTTCTGCACTGACTCCTGCAGTAATAAAATATGTCCAGTAGATGGCAGTAGTAGGCAGGTATTCTGCAGTCAGGTCTTTCCTCTTCTCCTTTACTATGGCTTCATGTTTACAATTTAAACATATGCAGAAATCATAAAAAATAAACAATACAAACATTTAATTTGCCCACTGTACAACATACACATACACACACACACACACACACATTATATGTGACATCACATTCAGGAACATCCTTAAACTTACACCGATAAATTATTTATAACACACATCACCAATATTAACACACAGACTCACACACCATACACACACACACACACACACACACACACACACACACACACACACACACCATATACACAAACTCGCACAAACACAAGCACATTTACTCGTCACACACAGACTGACACATCTACATATCACACACCTCTCTCTCTCACTCTCACACACACTAAACCTCACACACATACACACACACACACACACACACACACACACACACACACACACCACATCACATCACTGTCACACACATCTCTCCCTCACTCTCACACACACATTTTGATATCTCAAACGGATCAGCCGTGATAATGTCTTAAACTTACACCCAACAATTATTAATAACACACACATCACTAATATTAACACACAGATGCAGACACCATACACCCACACATACACAATATGAACACACTAACCATTTTACATGCACACACACACACACATCACAGGCACACGTCACTAATGTTACCAGACTAAATAAAAGTCAATATATCATTAAAAAGGAAAAAGATCCTTAGGAAAACAAGAGGCTCCTGCGCACCTATAGTGTGTGGGTGAGTTTTTAATTACAAATCAGTTTTGATATCTCAAATGTCTCAGCCGTGCTAATGTCTTAAACTTCCACAACGAAAAATGATTAATAACACACACATCACTAATGTCAACACACTACATTAAAAAAGAAAAGAAAAGAATGATCGTTAGGAAAACAAGAGGGTCCTGCACATCTATAGCACACATCTCTCACGACACACACACACACACTCATTATATTCAGTGACACGGACAGTGACATCACATTCAGGAACATCCTTAAACTTACACTGAAAAATTATTAATAACACACATCACTAATGTTCACACACAGACTCACACACCATACACACAAACACACACACACACTCCATATACACAAACACGCACAAACACAAGCACATTTACTCGTCACACACAGACTGACACATCTACATCTCACACACCTCTGTCCCTCACTCTCACACACACTAAACCTCCCACACACTAAACCTCCCACACACACATGCACACACACACACACAAATCACATCACATCACATCACTGTCACACACCTCTCTCCCTCACTCTCACACACACATCACACATGTTGATATCTCAAACGGGTCAGCCGTGATAATGTCTTAAACTTACACCGAACAATTATTAATCACACACAAATCACTAATATTTGAACACACCATACACACAAACATACACAAGCACACATCACTAATGTTAACACACTAAATAAACACACACACACACACACACACACACACAAACACATCTCACACACACGCACACACATGCATGCACACACAAACAAATACACTCGTACATCACACAAATGAGCACCTACATACTCACACATTATAACATCACAAATTATAACACTCACACACTCACATCTCTGTCTCACGCAGAAACACACACATCCACTAACAAGTCACATGTCTTGGACATACTAACACACACATCACTAATGTTAACACACAGATTCACACACCACACACACACAAACACACAAAAACACATTTACTCATCAGAGACAGACTGACACATTAACTAGTCACACACACACACACACACACACACACACACACACACAAATATTTAGGGCCCAAACTGATATTAGCCCAGTATGATGTGTGACGTTCTGTGTGCAAGTTCTGCGGTGCAACCGGGTGCCAATGACTTTTTTGAGGTTTTGACACACTCGAATAACACGCAGGTTGTGCGGTGCGCCCGGGGTGGGGACCGCGCCCGTTGCTTGGGCCCGTCATCGTTGCTTGCAACTTTAATGTTTATTTGATTCTATGTACTTTGTAAGTTTGTTGGAATTCATTTGATCTTTTTTTAGTTTCACGTGGTAGTGAATGACACATATTCCCTGGGGTTAGTTTTTATTATTTATATTGTATGCTGAGTTAATTGTTTATTTTTTTGGTTTATTGCAGGAGCTGGGGTCCCACAGGTGAATGGATCTTCCCCCTTGTGGTGGTGGTTCTTCTTTATTGTGGGGTATGCACCATTTCGAGTGTGTGGTAGTGTGATCTGAGTTCACTTTATGTGTGGATGAGTGTTTTTCTAAAACCAGACTCCATTTGTTTCCTGCCATTGGAAGCCTCAGCCCTGCTGGTATTTATATTATTTTTGTTTGTTTTTTTATATTGAAAGTTGATTTTGTTAGTGTCCATATTTCTTTTTTTGTAATTATATTGTTTTCATTTAAAGTGTGGGTCTTCTGCGGTGCTTTTGACTTCGTACGGTCTATTTTAAAAGTCTTTATTATAGCTGTAATAAAACATTTGTATTTTTATATTTCACCCACGTCTCTTGCTTTCTTATTTGAGAGAATCGAACCTGTGTGCTTAAATTGCTCCCTTTTTGGGATTGAGTATTGTTCTCTAGAGTTCATTTCTAGGGTGGCGTAGTCGGATTATTTCACTGGTATACTGTGTCGCGAGACCAGGTATTACAGGAGGACACAGACGACAGCAGACACGGAGAGGTGGTATGCAGTGCTCCTTTTTGTGTTTATTTGCTTTACTTTCAGTTTCACTCGGTGCCGTCACGTGGTCGCACACACACACACACACACACACACACACACACACACACACACACACACACACACGGGGCTAGTGGTTTGGAGCGCTCGGGGGTGAGTAGAGCGGGGAGGTGCAGAAGATGCAGCCTCCACGGGAGGGTGAAGTGTCGGATCCCTTCTGACGCGGCGCACTGCGTCTCGGGAAAGCCGGGGAGGCTGTCGTGGTGCGGGTTCGGTCCTTCCGCGGAAGTCTCCGGTGAGCGGGCTTTCCTTCAGGGAGATCCGAGTCTGAAGTGGAGAGAGAGGAAACAGGCGTTACTAGTGACGTCACTTGAATCCTACTCACCGAGGCCTCCGGCCGAGGGCCTTTTATAGACAGGTGTCGACTGCGGGAGGGTGGATGATCATGAGCGACCAGCCGCTGTGAATTCCGGCGCCCCGCCCCTGCGTAGTTGTCCATGGTGCTGAAGGCGCGCGGCCTCTTTTCCGAGCGCGAAGTGAGAGTGCCTTGTAGAGGGCTGGCTCTGAGCCCGCCGTCACACCACCCCCCCTCCGCTTCGAGCTCGTCCTGGACGATGCGAACAGTGTGTAGCACCTCGATAGAGCATCGGCATTTCCATGCTGTGTGCCGGATCTGTGCTGAATCGAAAAAGAGAAGTCTTGTAAGGACAGAAACCACCGTGTAATGCGAGCGTTTGTGTCTTTTGCCCTCGCCATCCACTGCAAAGGAGCATGATCCGTGATCAGGGTGAAGTGTCTACCCGTAAGGTAATATTTCAGCTCCTCTATTGCCCATTTAATGGCTAGGGCTTCCCGTTCGATCGTGGCGTATTTCTGTTCTGCCGGTGAGAGTTTTCTACTCACGTAAATGATGGGGTGTTCCTCTCCTCCGAAGACTTGTGATAGCACGGCTCCGAGTCCGGTTTCAGACGCATCGGTGTGTACCAGGAAGGGGCGTTCGAAGTCCGGATTCCGGAGGACGGGGGAGCTGGTGAGGTGAGTCTTCAGCTGGTTAAACGCCGCTTCTTCTTCCTCTGCCCAGCGGATTTTCTCTGGCTGTCCTTTTCTGAGCAAATTAGAGAGGGGTGCTGCCACAGAGGAGAAGTTAGGCACAAATCTCCTATAGTAATTGGCTAATCCCAGGAAGACACGTACCTGTTTCTTTGTGCTGGGACGTGGGTAGTTCCGGACTGCCTCCACCTTTCCCTCCTGAGGTTTCAGTAAGCCGCGCCCGATGCAGTAACCCAGGTAGCGTGCTTCCGTGCGTCCCAAATGGCACTTCTTTGGGTTTGCCGTCAATCCTGCGTTTCGCAGCTCCTCGAGCACTTTCCTCAGATGGTACAGGTGTTCGTCCCAGTCACATGAGTGTATGACCACATCGTCCAGGTATGCCGCTGCGTATGGACGATGTCGTCGCAGCACGATGTCCATAAGGCGCTGAAATGTCGCTGGGGCTCCGTGGAGGCCGAAGGGAAGGACCCGGTACTGCCAGTGCCCCTGTTCTGTGCTAAAGGCCGTTTTTTCCTTCACTTCTGGCGTTAGGGCCACCTGCCAGTAGCCTTTCGTGAGATCCAGCGTAGATACAAACCTGGCTTTTCCCAGGCGGTCTATCAGATCGTCCACTCGTGGCAGTGGGTATGCGTCGAACTCTGACACTAGGTTGAGTCTGCGGAAATCATTGCACAAACGGATGGACCCATCGGCCTTCGGTACTGTCACAATTGGACTGGACCACGGGCTCGTTGACTCTTCTATAATGCGGTTCCGAAGCATATTCTGTACTTCTGCTTCGATTACGCGGCGGCGGGCCTCCGGGGCTCGGTACGGTCTCTGTCTTATGACCACCCCGGGTCGCGTTTTTATGTTATGCTGCACTAAGTGGGTTAGACCTGGTTCGCTGGAGAACACATCTCGGAACTGATCCGTCAGCTCGTTCAGTTCCTGGCGTTGCATGCTGGTCAGCTCCTCTCCGTAATTTATTACTTCCCGAGTTTTTTCTGTAGGCGAGAAAGCAGCGAGCGCTGAGACAGGTGGCAGTGGTTCAACCCATTTCTTTAATAAATTAATATGATAGAGCTCTGTTCGTTTTCTCTTACCCGGCTGGTGCAGGCGGTAGTTTGTTGGTCCGACCTTTTCCGTGACGGTGTACGGACCCTGCCAACGGGCTAGGAATTTGCAGTTGGCACTGGGAAGTAACAGCAGCACTTTATCCCCAGGCTGGAGCTCACGCGGTTTTGCTGGCCGATCATACGCTTTTCTCTGTTCCGCTTGTGCTCGTTCCATGTGTTCCCAGTTTCGTCCGCTTTCATCTACTACTCGCCGCAGCATTCTTTTTAGTGTCTGTTTAAAGCGTTCCACCAGGCCGTCCGTCTGTGGATGATAGACCGAGGTGCGGAGCTGTTTTATCCGCAGCAGCCGGCAGACCTCTGACATCAATCTCGACATGAACGGTGTGCCCTGGTCTGTGAGGATTTCCTTCGGCAGGCCTACGCGACTGAACAGTAGAATCAATTCCCTTGCGATATTCTTTGACGTCGCTTTCCTCAGCGGCACTGCTTCCGGGTAGCGTGTCGCATAGTCCACTATCACCAACAGGTATTCATGTCCCTTCGATGACTTAGGAAGTGGCCCGACGAGATCCATGCCGATGCGTTCGAAGGGCACGTCAATTATAGGTAGTGGTACTAGCGGGGCAGGGGCTGGCTTCCGCGGTGCCGTTCTCTGACACTCCGGGCACCGCTGGCAGAAATTCCTGACCTCTGCTTCTAAGCCCGGCCAGTGAAAACGGTCCCGGATTTTCTCTGCCGTATTCCTCGTCCCGAGGTGTCCTCCCAGAGGGTGCGCGTGAGCCAGGTGCATGACCGCTTCCGTTTTCCCTCTTGGTACTACCAGGAGATCCCGTGGCTCACCTCGTCTTTCCGTGCGGTAATACAGCAGACCATTTCTTATCAGAAAACCCGTCGTCGTCTGATTTCTATCGTTCGTCTCGGCTTTCCCTTCTACCTCTATTACCTGTGTCCAACAATGTTTTAGCCGGGGGTCTTCCCGCTGTAGCCGTGCAAAGTTACCTCCCCTCTCCACCTGCTGTGACAAAGAGAAAGTGAGGTCAACAGGGTTATCTGTCTCACCTTCTGCCTCCGCATCCTCGCCGTCGTCCGCTGTCTGGGCCAGCCACGCTGGGTGGGGACAATTCGGCCTCTGGCGTCGTCTTTCTTTCGGAGTGCGTCTCTTTTCTCCGCGTTTCCGCGAAGTCAGTCCCGGCCAATCTCGACCTAGAATTAGAGGCACAGGTAAATTAAGCATGATGCCCGCCTTTATCTCGTGTTTCCCCTGCTCGTCCTCGATGGTAAACCGCGCCGCCGGGACCTCCCTTCGGTCTCCGTGTATGCAGGTGATTGGGAGAGGTCCGCATGGACGAGCTTCCGTCGGGACGATCGAGGGGCGAATTAGTGAGACCGCACTTCCCGTGTCAATAAGCGCTGGAAGCGGCGCTCCGCTGATTTTAACCCAGTGTGTGGGTGCCGCCGTCCCGAATCCCGTGTGGCTGTCGGCCCAGAGTCCCCGGGAGGAGGCGATTCTGCCTAAGTCAGGTTCGGTCGGCATGGGCTCATCTTGTGGCGTATCCGCTCGGCGTAGGGGCGGCAGAGGCTCGCGACGATGAGGTGGCATAAAGCGGGGTGGGCTTCTCCCTGGGAAGTTCTTTTTCTCCGGCGTTATCGAGAGTGTTGCCAGGGCACATTCTAGTGCCTCCGTCATGTCTCGTAGGGAGGCTAAGCCCCGCATTCCAACAGTTTTTCTCTCTTCTCTGGGTAGTGAGCGCAGCACCTTGTCCATCACGACCCTTTCCGTGATTTCTCTCGCCGACAGGACGTCCGGTTGCAGCCATCTCGCCGCTATTTTCATCAGCCGGTCCACTTGGGCGCGCGGAGGGACCTGGGGATCATATGTCCAGCGCTGGAACTCCAGTGCTGCTTGTCCGCTGGATAGCCCGCACCGAGCCAAGATCTCAGATTTCAGCGTGTCATAATCCTCTACCTCGTCGGCCGTTAAGGCGAAGTATGCTCTTTGCGCTTCCCCCGTTAATAACGGAACGAGAATTGTGCTCCAGTCTCTACGAGCCCATCCCTCGGTTTCTGCAGTCCTTTCAAACGTTTGCAGGAAAGCCTCAAGGTCATCGTGGGGTGTGAGTTTTGTTAGGAGTCGCTGGGCCTCTCTACGGGGGTCGGGAAGGGGGGTTTCCGCTGTCCGTTGCTGCTGCATACGTACGAGCTCTTGCGTTGCCGTTTGGAGGCCCTGGGCAATCTGCTGTAGCATCGTCTGCTGTTGTATGTTTGTCTGATACAGCTGTCCCAGGAACTCCTCGGGGGAACGGGGGTGGGGGGGAGGGGGTGTCTCTGGGTCTGTGTTTCCAGGCCGCATTCTCCACCAGTTGTCGCGAGACCAGGTATTACAGGAGGACACAGACGACAGCAGACACGGAGAGGTGGTATGCAGTGCTCCTTTTTGTGTTTATTTGCTTTACTTTCAGTTTCACTCGGTGCCGTCACGTGGTCGCACACACACACACACACACACACACACACACACACACACACACACACACACACACACACGGGGCTAGTGGTTTGGAGCGCTCGGGGGTGAGTAGAGCGGGGAGGTGCAGAAGATGCAGCCTCCACGGGAGGGTGAAGTGTCGGATCCCTTCTGACGCGGCGCACTGCGTCTCGGGAAAGCCGGGGAGGCTGTCGTGGTGCGGGTTCGGTCCTTCCGCGGAAGTCTCCGGTGAGCGGGCTTTCCTTCAGGGAGATCCGAGTCTGAAGTGGAGAGAGAGGAAACAGGCGTTACTAGTGACGTCACTTGAATCCTACTCACCGAGGCCTCCGGCCGAGGGCCTTTTATAGACAGGTGTCGACTGCGGGAGGGTGGATGATCATGAGCGACCAGCCGCTGTGAATTCCGGCGCCCCGCCCCTGCGTAGTTGTCCATGGTGCTGAAGGCGCGCGGCCTCTTTTCCGAGCGCGAAGTGAGAGTGCCTTGTAGAGGGCTGGCTCTGAGCCCGCCGTCACAACTGTTTCACAATTGTACTGCTCCTGCGACATATGTAGCAAGAAATAAATAAAAATGTAACATTATTAGGACAAAAGAATTATTGTAATAATAATAATAATAAAAATGATGCAACAGTATGACAAAAAATAATAATGTAACATTAAAAAGATGAAAAAAGGAATATATTTGTATTGCAACTACAGTAGTGTCATATAGCAAGTCTTAAATACATCTAAAATAAAAATGAAATATTATGTCAAAATGTGACATGATAAAAATGACCAGCATAGGATTAATGAGAAATATTAATCCTGTAATTATTATTGAATAATGTAATGCCAAGAAAACAAAACATAATGGAACATTAACATTAACATTAAAAAAAATAAAATTGTCAGGGTAAATAAATCTAAATAAAAGTAAATTAAAATAGAATTTAAAAAGACTAAATATTTAAAAAGGCATTAATATTTTTATACCCCTCGCGAGACCCGCGTTGTTACACTGTAACAAAACCGACAAGTTTGTGTTTATTTTCCGACCATTAAACCTCGGCCCTCCCGCATGAACATTTATAAACGTTATGTAACCGCGACGTCTGAACCGCGACACTGCTCCAGACACAGGGAATGGAATCAGGACGCGCAGAGCGCACGGATGTGTCATGGTTCACGTAGATCTTCTCCTCACTTCTCTCTTATTCTCTTACGTAACCCTCTGATCTACGCAGCGGGATTTAAGGTCGAGTTATTCATGAGGAGAAGAGCAGAATTCCTCACAGCATTCGTACCTCGCCACTCCATTCATCAAACCGCGTTCTCTTCCAGCGTTTGATTTCACTTCCAGGAATTATTTAATTAGCTCTTTATTTCCTTATTTTCTTCACCTGGCAGTAACTCAGGTTTATATTAATGCAGCATCCAAACACTCCGTCCCTGATGTGTCCAGGGTTACTTATAGTCAGGAGATGTTAATTTATATTTAATATATATGGAAGGAGTCTCCAGTGTCAGTCAGGTGTGCTTTGTATCAGTCAGATGAAGCTATAACTTCTTGACATCTTCAGGACAGAGGCGTTCCTCAGTAACAGAACGAGCTGCATTTTATTCTTATTCACATCTACGTTTTTAACTTGGAACTCATTTAGAGAAGAAAACCTTGAGACCCCATAAGACTATAGAGTTCAGTGTATAATCTTGGTTAAAGGACATCTAATCCTCAGAGGATGATAAATATCAGTCTAGCAGGCGAGTGGGAACCAGCACTGATGAAATTAGAAGGAAATTTGCAGCAGGAAAGTGAAGCGGCGTGTGGAGGGAGAACCTAGTGGCCGCTCTGGAGCTCATGGGAGATGAGAATGTGATGTAATCACCCGACTTGCTTTGCAAGCTTCACTTTTTGGAAACCCTGAGAGCAGATTTCTTCACCAACTGAGAGGAATTCATGACTATCTCCTTACTAAACATTACTGAGAAGTCTGAACACAGCAACATCAGGTCTGTGCGTGGTCTGTTTAATTAAATATACTCCTAAAAGTAAAACATTTGCATCATGGTACTTATTTTGTTACGTTTAAAATTGAGGGAAGATTGCTTGAAGTGTTCGACAAGCTTTGATATGCACACGCACACACACACACACACACACAATGGTGTCGGAATGCTCTCTCTACAAAAAAAGAGGTGTTTTTTCTACTAATCCATTTCCTGAGTCTACTGCAACAAAGCCTTTCACATGTCCTATAGAAATCTGAGGAAACAAATTGTTCCAGGGAAACACAAGGGTTCCAGTGAGCCATGAGACGAATTACTACATAACAAATGAGGAGGAAGAGAGGGACCGTGAGAAGCCTGGGGAATTTAACACCGTCTAAATATGAGTAAAAACACCAACAAAGAAAAAATTTGGCTAAATGATTCATGCACATATATTTTTAGAATTAATGACACATGCATGTGACCAGCACAGTGATGCTAACTTAGCATAGCATACTTAACATAGATTTCATTAAGACATCTGTTGTCTGTTTATTAAACCTCTTTAGCAGCTTCAATGAAAAAGAGCCTGTTGACAAAATGTGCGACTTTATGATGCTGCATCATTAGCAGCTGTACTCGAGAAGGCTTAACAGTCTCGGGGTCAGGCCTTGTCGCGATGCCGCGCCCTGCTGACACTGCCTCTGAGCAGACGACATACCCCAGGAAAAAAGAAAATCCGTAAACCTTTTTACAAAGTGCTGATTTTCTAGCAGCCCCTGGAGTATTTGCTGAATCCATATCAGTCTACCGAGGATGTCCTTCAGGGTGACGGGGTCACGAAAGAGCCAATATTAGAGGACACAATACTCACAGTGTCCAAAGACAACACTAACGAATGTAAATATGTGCTTCTTAGGTTAGGCTTATTGACGTTCTTTAGCCATCCAGAGCTTTTCCAAGAGAAACAGCAGTAGCAGATATTGGTACACTGCTCTGGTTAATTCCACAGGCCTCCACTATAAAGAAACATTTCCCCTATCCAATCTAGGGAAAATGGAAGGATGGATACACTCTTTCTGGAATACTTCATTGATATATTCATCCATGGCACTTTGTTTCATGAGGGAAAGTGGGTAAAAGTTGATTGTGAGGTCATACGGGTAATGTGGCGAGAGACCACGGACTTTGCTTTTCCCGAACTCTTCAGTGAGCTCCAGGTGGGTCAGTAGTAGAAGCGAATGTCCACTGAGATGTGCTGAGACCATGTTCTTGGCAGTACGATGACCAATTTATTCCTGGAAACCATTCCTGGAAGCCTCGGTATGATAAGGTGTCTCGCCTCTGACTGTGACCATAAATGTGTTGCGTTCTTGATGCTAATCGATGGTGGAATACTCAGATGATGAGGCAGTGCTTTTCTGGGAATTCTTAGCTCTTCACAGACCAGAAGTTGCTCTCAAGTTGACCAACACTGCCAAGACAGGAACCATGCCAGATCACAACAGGCAGGATTATAAAGAGAGAGCATGAAATGAACTCACGGAGGGAAGATGAGTGTGGCTGAGCTGGGTACTGTGATCAATCAGCAAGTCTAGTGTCATCTTCTCATCTCTGCATGGAAACTCTTTAGCACTTCAGAGGATCCACTCATTCGATACATCTACTGTATAATTGGCTGCAAACCATGTAGAAAAGTGTGTAATGGTTCCCCACTCCTTTGTCCTCTGGTTGTTGTTGTTTTCCCCAGGCTTGTGACTGGGACTGCATCCAGGGCCTGGGGTTTGAGCATTGGCTGGGAATCAAACCTAGGCCTTCCTCATGGAGGGAGAGACACTGAGCTACCAGAACCCCTCCTTTTCTCTGGTACATGGTCAAAACCCATTGAGATTGTCAAATGAAGTGCTCCACCTTCCATCCAGATGTGAAAGTGTCCCCAGTAAGGGGATAGTTGGGGTGATTTTCTGTTGCTCTGTTGACCCTTTGAGACTGGAGAATTACTCTCAAGCACCAAAATACCTTCACAACAGAATGTGGCTAATCAGCACTTGTTTTTTCTTGCTGGGAGATGAGTGTACTCAGAGTTAGGGAGGTTGTGGAACACAGTTGTTGTGGATGGATGGTGACATGGTGTTGATTTTAGCACTACATCTGGAGCAGATGCAAATGCAGTGCAGTGTTTTAATAAGGAGAACAGACAGACAAATCCAAGAGTGTCCAAGATATGTAGGAGAAGCAAACAGGCATTTCATCTGCAAAGATCAACAACTGGACCGGGCTCCGATCAAAATACCAGGAAGCAAAGACGAGACTAAAACTTGAACAGTGATGCAAAAGAAGAAGGTTTGGTAAAGTGTACACTGAGTGTTTACATGACAAAGTGGATACGAGAGCATGACTGTGTACTGAGAATGATAATTGTCAACAGGTGTGTGTGTGTATGTGTGTGTCTTATGGATTCAGATTATTCCCAAAGACGATCACTGATCATTATTATTCACCGTAATTCCAGCAGCCAATCACTGAGCACCAATCAGCTTTACTCCTTTAAAACGTATTTCTGATAGAAATTCCAAAATTGTTGTTATAATGTAAATAGCTTGTGATGACCAAATGGTTTCTAAAATTAGTTTTTACCAAAATTAAATTCATAAGAAATCATTGATAATCTGTCCTTTTCTATTCTGATTAAATGTCTGATTGCAAAGTTTAACTTGCAAAGATAATGTTGATTTAGTGAATATGCAAATTATGATGTCGCCTGCCAACTTCAGATGACTTTTAGGTCTGTAATCATGACTTTCCTCTGAAGCGAGTCTGTAATGTGACCAGCCCGGCGTCACTAAGCGCAGGGTTCTTATCTAATTGCTCAACTTCTGGAATCTGTCACAGCTTCACTTTGTAGGGAATCATGATGGAGTTTTTCTTCCTCTCGAGCTCTGGATGTCTCAGATGTCTCCAGCAGGGTCCTCTTGAAACCCGGCTTATTTTAAAAGCTCGGTCTTTGAAGTTGAGGTCTGTGATCACATCCCGCCGCTGTAACCCGATTCTCCTGCACACGGTGGGATTCGTCTTCTCATTATCTCGTCAGTAGAAATGTATCTCTGTAACATCACAGGTCCTGTGCAGCTGAAGGTTCAGATTTCATATTCACACAAGTCCTGAAACTGTAAACTCTCTAACACACACTTTAAACCTTTGTTTCATCACATGGAATTTGGGTTTATTTTGGGAGTCGAGCTGCACAAAAGTCCACTTTTAATCTTCTTACTCAGACTTTCAATTCAATCTCCCATCACGCGGTTTGGATTTCTTCTGCTCCTGATACGGGTTCAATTATTCCTTTGAGGTGACGACTTGAGTTCAAACCCGACATGGGTATTTATGAGGAAAGTTCCTGGTGCTCAGACTCGGGTTGTACGGCTGATTAAGTGGATTTTCTGAGATCCGCATTCAGAGTATTAAGAATGACTTTAGTGTGTTTCACACCTCTGAGATTCTCTGGAGTCGAGGGCTCTCCATATCGTCTAGACAACCTCCTTCAAACACAAACACTCACCTTTAAGCATGAAAAAATATGGATAAAAAATACAGACTAAAGAAAGCATTCTCATTTATATACTGTATACTGTATATATCTATATAGCTGATCCAGCTGAACAAAGTGATTATGAATCTCTAACATAACCTGCGGAAGATTAATCACACATCGATTCTCCGCTTCTCACATCGGTGGAGGTTTTTTTTCTGTACTTAAAAAGGAATACTTTTTAAATTCTTGTGTGTGTGTGTGTCTGTGTGTGTGTGTGTTTACTAAAACCTCAGCCAGACAAGGCTGTGTGTGACTTTTTGGTTGTCTGATATTTCACAACACCGCGATCGATGAACCTCTGCAGGAGTAAACCGGCCCCCAGACGCTCAACTCATGACCTTTATCCTTCTCGTCTTTTACATCTTTCTCTGCTTTTCACTGTAAATAAACTCACATTTATCCCCACGGGGAGCCATTTTTAAAAAACAAAGTATTTGTATTTTTTTTTATAAATAATAAACTGTGTTTTTGTATTAAAACTGCTCCAAAAAATGACCAACACATTGGGGTACAAGAGCTTTAAATGTGTAATAAATCCCAGCTCTCTGACTCTACATTATTAGACCCATCTGCGACATGCACACTCACACACACACACACACACACACACACACACACACACACACACACACACACACACACACACAGCAAAAGTAAACTGCGAGTTCTGCAAGAAAGAAAGTGACTTGTCTGTCTTGGCGTTGCGTAATGCTCAGCACCCTGTAAAGCCGCTGCAACACATCAGGTGAGGCAATAAAATATCACGACCGCCAGCAGAAATAATGTTAACTCAAGAGCTACTACAAGTTAACTACAAGGTTTTAAATCTAATCTGTAAGTAATTATCTTATACTGCTAAATATACACTTAGGTGCTTTAGTGCTTTATTCCTCTTATGCTCCGTGCTGCAGAGTACAGAGTCGTATTTATTTAATAAAGATCAGCACGTAATGGTTTGAAGTTGCATTTAATGCTGTTGAACAAGTCAGTTCTTCTTCTCACTTACGTTATAGCGGCTATAAACATTCAGCTTTGATGACGCCATGTTCCTTACAGCAGTTTGCTGATTCAAACCACGCCTACTGTACGTACATTACACCGCGACCAAGCTGTCGAGTGAACTCAGAGGTGCGTAGTGACGACTTACATTTGCTTGAGTAACTTGAGTAAAAATATGTCCTTCTATGAGTAGTTTTACTGCAGCGTACCTTTTACTTTTACTAGAGTAGATTTGTGAAGAAGAAATGCTACTCTTACTCCGCTACATTCGGCTCGTTACGTTTATTCTACACATGAAGCCGGTGGATCTACCGCATGACTGCTTCACCAATCAGACGCAGCACAATGATCACATTACTCCATTTGACCAATCAGACACAGTAACAAAAATCACATGTAGTCACATGACCACACACCAACTGGCATCATAACGGGAAAAAATCTCGTCCGTGGTAGACAGCGAATGAAAACATTAAATGATCAGACGCGTCTGTCTCCAGTGCTACAACAGAAGAGCACCATGCACATGAACACCGCCGGCCTCGCATGTTTCACTTACACACAGCGCAAAAGAACAGCTTCATACTGACAAAACACACACACACACACACACACACAAACTTCAGCACATATAGTAAACACTCGACATCTAACCTGAGAAACATGTCACGGTTAGTTTAGCTGTTTCATTGAAATTTGCAATGTTAGTATATATAATTATTATAATTATACTGTCAGGAATTGAGGTGCGAGGCATAAACGCAAAGAATCCTGGTGTTAACGGAAACGATGTATTTATTGAACACAAATAACTAAAGTGAAACAAATAGGTAAATTAATGCAAAACAGAACCAAAACACGTAGCACTTCAGGGAAACACGAACTAAACTTTACAGACATACACTAAGGTTTAAATGAACAGATGCAAGACATAAACCAGAACTGAAACAAGCTATTTATACTAAAACTAATGAGCAACTCGGTTCAGGTGAGCGCCCACGTCACCTGACCGAGATGCAACATGGGAAATGAAGTTTAAACACAAAGAACTACAAACAAATCTCTGGGCGCTAGGCGCCCTCTAGGGGTTACCCCTGACATATACTATATATACTGTACATACATTGTGTGCTGTGTGTGTGTGTGTATCTACTGTATATATAATTATTATAATTTCTAAAAATAAAATAAATCGGACATTACGATTTAAACAGCCACTCAGTACAGAGTATCTTTTCACTGAATCCTTTTTGACTTCTACTTGAGTAATATTATTTTGAAGTACAGCTGCTCTTACTTGGCTGCTTCACCCACCTCTGCAACTTGGAGACTCCTTCCGCATATGTTGATTTTAAATAAATCTCTCTTTCCTTTTCCATAACCATGTAAATTAAGTTGTAAGTTTTTCTCCTGTTTATCATAGTGAAGCGTGAGCTGTGAGAGTTGAGAGAGAGCATCAATATAAACCTTCATTCCATTCAGAGCCGCTGCTACAGAGAATTCATCAGCAGCCAATCAGATCGCAGAGCTCAGCAGGTCCTGGACTCGCGAGAGGAACCGGACAGGCGTGGGTTAAATCAGGCCCACACGGTTCAGAACCGCAGTGGAGAGGAACGAAGGGCCGTCAGTCCTGACAAACCAGAAGTGTGACAGAAACCCAGCGGAGCGTCGTCTCTCTCCTCCCCGGAGTCGGAGCCCGGCGGTGATTGACGTTCGGAGCTGCAGGAACGTTTCAGTCGTCACTTCCTCACCCTCCTGTCTTATTAAGACTGAGATGTTTCCCTCCTGCCTCTGTTTACCCTCCACCACCTGCACTCTCCTGACTTTTCTTCTCCTTCTGTCTCAGATTGATGTGCTGCCATGCTCGGGGTGTAGGGGAGGGACACGGGGACACGGGGAGATGAATGAACCTTGACAGAGAACTTTTTAAGGTGAGCAAACTTTCTTTTAGTTCTGATCAAAGTGAAAAACTTCCCACACTAGAGGAATCGATCGTGCTGATTTGGAGAACTTCTCACCTGTCGTTTCTAAAAGGGGCAATAAATAAATGACAAGCTGCAGAGAAAACATACATCAATTTCAGGCTTCATCCAAATATCAGCATGAATTCTCTCTGTGTTTGGTCACTTCTTTTTCAAAGGTAGTGTGTGTGTGTGTGTCTGTGTGTGTGTGTGTGTGTGTGTGTGTGTGTGTGTGTGTGTGTGTGTGTGTGTGTGTGTGTGTGTGTGTGTGTGACAGTCACTCCTGTTCCCTGTCCTATAAACAGGGCAGAGAGTTAATGGTGTTAGTCGAGTCTTGTTCCAGCTTTGAGTGTCGTCCTCATTACCCCTGAGTGCAGATGGTCGCGGTGTTTCCAGAGCGCCAGAAGGTTGCAGGTTTGCATATAAAGCTGTGATTTAGGTTTTGAGAGATTGAAGTTTTGCAGGTTTATTTCCACTCCGGTGGAGTCGAGCGTGAAGCTGAACAATACGGTGGAGGAGAGTTTATCACAGCCGCGTGTGTCGAATAGAACTTGTTTCATTATCCTGGAATTCATCTAGAACACTGAATTGAGTCTGGATTAGAGCCACACGTGGAGAGGCGTTTAAGTTCCGTTATTCAGACAACCCGAACTGAAACCTGTCGCACCGGAGAGGAACGAAAATTAATCACTCAATTAACATGCTGTCATTTGCATATCATCAAAATCATGACAGACATCTAAACATCAGTTTTTATCATGACAACTATGTTAAAAATTATAATAATTAAAAATATATAATCCATCTAAGTCCTGATGAAGTTCTAAGAGGGTTAGAGATAAACATTACTAAAGACAACTTTAAATAGTTTAAATAAATGAGGGAAATGTGGATGGGCAATGATGTGCAGGTTTTTACATTATGGATGAGGATGAGAAAAAGCCCATACATGATCTCTATGGGGTTTTATTCATCGTTTAAACTGTTTAAATAGAAGCATTTTAATTCAAATTAATTTTTATTTGTTTTATTGTGTTTCTTCTTAGAACATCAGAAAGCAGGAAGTTCTCCTGAAGAAACACATAGAGAACACATCTCCAATCTCTCACAGTATGAGTGCTGATAAATCCCTGCTCTCCGTTATCACCCAGATGAGGAGGGGTTCCCTGTTGAGTCGGGTTCCTCTCAAGGTTTCTTTCTGTTGCCATCTCAGGGAGTTTTTCCTTGTCACCGTCGCCCTCGGCTCGTTCATCAGGGACGATCTGATCATATTGTACGCGTTCACATCTCATACAAACTTAATTCTTTTGATTGTGTAAAGCTGCTTTTCGACAATGTCAATTGTTAAACCGCTATATAAATAAAATTGAATTGAATTGAATTGAAATGAGGGTTTATTTATCAAACATTTTCCCACAAAGATATTTAAATTGTGTGGTAAAGATGTGGGCGGAGTAAAGAACCGTTGATGCGGGGCTAAAATCAAGGAATCTGTAACATTGTAGCATTCATGAGCTGATGAAGGACTTCACATCAAATCAGACACATACGTTTATATTATTGTTTTAGTGTTAGGCATACAGTCATGATATATAAATGTGTTTTACATGATAGCTAGTTTGCTGTTAATAACATTGCACTGGTGTCAAAATATTTACTGCAGGTAGATTAAAAGTTAATCCTCATTTAAAATAATTTTTTATGCTCTTTAAAAACTAGATTTCTTTTTTTCCTTTACAGACATTTTTGACCTTTCCTTTCAAGCCCCATGTTGGCTTTTGAATTGAATGATGGCGAGCGCTGGCAGGATAATGGATGGCTGACGTCTGGATGCTGACGTTGATCAATGTGACGAGAGTCGAGCGAGCATCAAATCATGAGTAGAACGTCGCCTTCCACCATAAATCATCAGCGGCGGATGGGAAACCTGTGGCGAAGCGGCGAGCCATCGTTAGCGCTCCCAGCTATTACGGGTATAGCGCGTTTGATTCGGGCTGAATGTTGATTTGGGAGCAGCTGTGGCTCGCGGCGCTGGTGTTTATCGCTCTGCCCCTGATGAGAGGCGAGGAGGAGAACGCGGCCCTGAATCTGGCCCGGCTGACTCTGCGCCACTCGTCCGATCCCGCGCTCCGACGTCCAGGTGGCGGTGTGAATATTAACAATCTCAGACCTGGAGGGTTCTCGGGAGCGGACTACAGATCAGCTCATTTAAATTTCCATCAGTCAGCAGCCCGAGGGATAAAACCTACGCCGCGCTGTTTGCTTTAAGAGGAAACGACAACCAAAGTCGAGGGTTTGTTATTCCCAGAGCCGCTGCGCTATCTTTAGATCACTGTAGCGCAGATTGGTATTAGAAATTTAATTCAAAGTTTTCGATTTCCTTTTAAGCGGCTGCTGTACACAAAACATTCCAGAAACTTAGATGTTTTTTAAGAACTTTTTTCAGTGTTGCATCACGACGTTGCAGAGTTCTGCGCTCTGATTTGTCAGAAGGTGTTGATTAATTCTCTGTAGTAGTGCCGGTTTATATTAAGGCACATATCCTAATACAGTATTGTCTCCATGGTAACAGCTGATTCATTCATTCATTCATTCATGGGTTTATTAAACAGTTTGCACTAAACGTGTAATCTCGGACAGGATCTATGTGTTTACTTAATGAAATTTATGAAATGAGATGATTTTTTTGTTTTTTTTTATTTAATGAAGTTTTTTAATGATGTTTTGTTTTTTAATAAAATATAGTATAGTTATATTGTCCTTATAATATAAATGAGTGTGAACAGGAGAACGTTATTGCATCATAAAAAATAAGAGCCAATCCGTGATTAATATGTAAATGATTAATATGTAAATGCAGAACACACAGCACCATCTTACCAGAGAAGAGGGAGGAGTTTGTAGGATTTGGGAACCTCCCATTTGCATATTCATATTGGGAAGGTGAAAAGTGCTAGAGCTTCTGTGATGCTGTTATTTTTGTAGGAATACATTGAAAGTGAAAAATTTGTTCACTATTTAATGTTTTTAAATATAAATAAAGTTAATGCTACTGCTAATTAACTTATTTTTTACTTATCATGTAAAGTGTGCTTTTCTATCTGGTTTGATTTTTGATCTTCAGAGTAACTGAGACTGTGTAAGTCACTGTATATTGTTCTGAAGCTCTGAGGGTCTGAAACACTAATATTATAATATTTAAAAACAGGAACTAATTAATATCATAAACTATTTAACTAATGACAAAAGAATGATAAATGTGACAGAAGGAGCTAATCTCCATCTAAATGATTATAATAATAAATTAAATCATTTATTCATTAATAAGGCCATGATTTTACACCTTTTCATGTAAATCAGTAAACATGGAACTAAAGAATAAAATGAAAAAGCCTGACAGGAAATCAGTTAAAACTGAACTGCAGAAGGAGACACATTTGTGCAAAAAAAAAGAAAACAAAAGCTACCTTAGAAGCTCGTGCTCACGGCTTCATGTTCGGTTTCTCCTGAGCGCCGCGGTGACGTGTCCCCTGTGAGCTGAACACGGAAAGCTGTCGTGTTTTCGTCCCACGTCTGGTGTCGGAGAGTGAGGCAGCGAGTCACAGGCCGCTTCATACTTCATACATCACCCGCTTATTGATCTCGTTCCCTCGCAGCCGCTTAAACGATGAATAATAAACGCCAGCGCTGGGGAACGTGGGCCCGTGACAGGAGGAGAAAAGAACAACACTTAACATCACAGGTCACGTCCTTCCCACTGTTCACGTCTAATTCTACTGCACTCGTCAACTCCCACAATGCACTGCAGTAAATCACTGTCCCAGTGGTCTATAGAGAATACCCATAATGCACTGTGCTCTTCGCTGGGAAGAGAGAGTAATGCTTTCATTGAACTGTGTATTCATAACTCATTTACTCATCTCTAACGAGTCTCATAAACCTCCACAGTAGTGCCCTAGATAGAGGACAAGTTCCTACACCCTAAACCACTACATCTCCACTGTCCACTAATCCCTACACCCTAAACCACTACACTACACCTCCACTGTCTACTAATCGATACAGCCTAAACCACTACACCTCCACTGTCCACTAATCCCTACACCCTATTATTATTATTTCAGGTTGAGGTCCACGTACATGTCTGTGTGTCTCTCTGTACGACAGAACTCTCTGTCTAACTTATTAACACACAGAAATCACATTCTGTAAGGTTGAGTATCTTACGCCTTGCACTAAGTTGTACTTCTTTGGTGGTCAAACAAATACACTCCCTGTTCGGTAAGAGTGAATCACAGATGAGAAATGGAAAAAGTAGATCGGGTAAAGATGAAGTTTCAGCCACTTTTTCAGCCAAAGTGAAAATATGAACGAATCCGAGTAAAAATATTCAGTTCAACTACCTGACTTACTAATTTTATCTCGCAGTCACCTTAAGCCACGCCCACAGTTTAAAGAAGGCTCAGTACGCTGGTAAACGTTCTGGTTTGCAATCATAACTGCTCACAACTTCACTTCTACTAAACATTTTGACTTCATTTATGCTGCAGGTTTAATTTCCGGACGATATCTAAGTACTGCTAAAGGTTTATTCATTTCTGTCCAGCCAGTTCTCCATGATGCTGTGACAAAATCTGTCTGGACAGATATACAGACATACAGACAGTAATTGTTCTGAGACTGGTTTCTGGTCCTCCAGTGTATGAAATGTAAAGATATGATTGAAAAAGTGAGTTCTGACCCAATGTACACGAAACAAAACCTTTTATTTATTCATGTAGATATTTTTCAGGTGAAGGACCTGAGCAGTGAATCTTTGTCAATGTTTACGTTATAGTTTATATTGAAAGAGCGACAAAGTACAAAATGTTCTTAATTTTTTTATTTCACAAACCTGATTGTATATTTCTTACAAAACTAATTTTTTGCATCATTTCACTGAATAAAGTGTTTTCTTTAAGACCTGTGTACAACATGAAATTGGCAAAAATGACCTGAAATGAACGATGGTTAATGAACGCTGAGTCCCAGGTTGAGGAGCGGGTGAGCGCTCGGCCTTTCAGTGATAAACACGTTAAAACAACGCCTCGCCTGGATCAGAGCACATTTACACCCAGGAGAGTAAATTAAATACTCGTGTTAAAAATAACTGTGTTTAACACGGGGCATGCCCAGGGCAGTGTTTAACCCCGAGTGAAATGGACACGCAGAGAAAAACTAAACTTGGTTAAATATAGTGAGCTGAATAAATAGTTTAAACTAAAGAATCTGCTGTAATGTTGACTCGCTCTCGAACCCAGACAGTGAATTTAAGTGAGTCTGAGTCTGGGTTTGAGTCAGTGTCAGGAGAGGAGGATGAGGACCGGGTGCCAGAACATCACTGAGCGTCTGCGCTCTGCTTCCTGATGTTAATGACCTCACTGATGGTTCCGGCCCCGGGGTTCCTCAGTGGGGAGGTGGTCAGACTCGTCAACAGGCTTGGATTGAAGCCCAGCTATGTTGTTACGAATTTACTGTAACTGCTTGGGTATAAAGTATTCTTAGTACTGTTACACAATCACCTATAAATATGTGCACCCCCTCATGTTTCACTGGAAGGATTTCCCAGGCACTAGTGTATAATGCTATTTTAAACGCTTCCCAGAAAGAACTCAGGTACACGGGGTGTTGGTGTGTGAGGGTGTGTGTGTTTGTTAGCACTGCTTGGAAAGATACATTTCCTGTTACTGAGAGAAAATCCGCTGAAGTGATGAGCACTGAAACACTGCAGGGGCAGTGGTGGCTCAGTGTGTTAAGACTCTGAGTTACGGAGTTGAAGATCAGCGGTTTGAGTCCCAGCTCTGCCAGGCTGCTGCTGTTGGGCCCCTGAGCAAGGCCCTTAAACCTGTCTGCTCTAGGGGCACCATAAAAAAAAAGGCTAACATTATAAAGAATTTCACTGTGCAGTAATGTATGTGTGATCAATGAAGGCGGAACTTGACTCAACCAGCAACTCCAACGTCTTTCTTTGAGCTGCTTGTTAAAAGTGTAGTGTGTCCCAATCTGGTGTATGAAAGTCTGAGTCTGTGTGTCAGTGGTTCAGGATTACGGATATGAAGGTGAAACAGAGCACCAGTGTGAGATCCTGTAGACCACGTGGGTGGTCCTCACCTCTGGTTGTTGGTCTGAATGGTTCGGAACCTGTAGAAGGTGCAGGGGTTATGGAAGAGAGAATGAAGACTTTGTTGTTTATCACCCAGGCACTTTCTATGCTTCGCCAGCAGCATGAACTCAGTCCATTTGTTCAACATCCTATAATATCTCATTCCACTCCAACATCTCCACCTCCAGCTTCTTTGTGCATAGGTAGGACCTCAGAGGCAAGGCCTTTACCACAGACCCACCAAACCCCACAGTGACGCGCTGCTGTTGGAGCACCTTCATCTTTTAAAACATGACACCAAACAAAGAAAAAACAAATTGCAGTTAAATTAAAGAACAACACAACATTTTTCATTTCTTTTATTAACATCCCTCATTTTATTTCCTCCTTGAATGTACAGCTGGAGAGATACCGGACTCAGAGGAACAGCAGAATTATGGTAATAATGGTGGTTTATTCATTTATTCATCATTCGAGCTGTCAGCGTTGACTGATAGTTGGTGGCCCGACCCTCTTAATATGCGGAGAAGAAGGAGTTATATATAATCTGTGTAAAATTCATTTACGGTAAAGAACTCCAGAGCTACGGGCTACGCAGACTCCGCCCATGACTCCACCCCTTTTAACATTTTACAATTTTCCATCCATCCATCAAGGAACCTCTGTAGTCCAACTAGGGACCATGGAGGCCAATAGTGATTATCATTGTTTTCATTACCAGTTTTACAACCGTAGCAGTACCTTCGGTCAATATTCACACACACACACTACAGGCAATTTGTAACCCCACCAGTTACCCTAATCTGCATGTCTTTGGGAGGAAACTGAAGTACCCAGAGAAAACCCACCACACACACAGACCTCAAGGTGGGAATCGAACCCACACCCTGGAGGTGAGAGGCCACAGTGCTAACCGCTACACCACCATGTTTACAATGATTTCAACTTACAGAAATGTACTCATGATGGTTTAACCTTAAACATAAAAAATAACCCATGTAAAATTATAAAAAATGTTCTGTTTCAAAAACATTAATAAACTATTATTACTATGATTCAAATAAAACTGGACACAGTGTCTCAAACCAACAGTAACATCATGGAATAAACCCCGGAGCTCCAGCGCCCCCTAAACTGCAAGATTATTTAGTACAATCTATGATACTGAGTCAGCAACGTATTGTACCGTAACTAAAGTGCATTGCCCGCCTACACCCCCACTTCCACCCCCACCCCCCCCCCCCCTTAAACACACCGTGCTGATTTGTCTTCCTCGTTTTCCTCTCCTGCATCCTGTTTACTCCAGGTCGTATTTTTTATATCAGCTCTCAGAACATTCCTCAAACCCACTTTTCCATCTCATAAACCCTCAACAAGCGCTTCATCGCCTTGTTCTCCTGCCAGCCCTTCATCAAATCACTGCAGCCACGCCTCTCAGCGTCGGTGCTCGCGTTTATGCCTCAGAAAAAAAGCCCTAAAGAAGGTGTTTATACGTGTTTCTCTCACACGCTGGAGGAAAAACCTGTGCACAGCTTTTATTATTCTGAGACATTTTAGTAATAAAATAAATGGAGACCGATCTGAAACGCACGCACACACACACGCACACGCACACGCACACACACACACACACACACACACACACACACACACACACATTGAGAGAGAGAGAGAGAGAGAGAGAGAGAGAAAGAGTTTCCGGGAGAAAGACATAGGGGTAACATACAGGGATCAATTCTTTTAGCCAAAATATATGGAAGGAGTCTCCAGTGTCAGTGTCTTGTAACTTGTCGCATCATAAACCTGCAACTGATAAATCTCTAAGGAGCGTTTCCGGCACCTTGTTGAACCTCTGCCACAAAGAATTAAGGCGGTTCTGAAGGCAAAAGAAGATGAAGAAGAAGAAGAAGTCTTTATTTGTCACTTGAGCATTACAGTACAGTGAAATTATTTTCTTTACATATCCCAGGTAGGAAGCTGGTCTCAGAGTGAACAGCCCATGATACAGTGTCCTCTGGAGCAGGCAGGGTTACGGGCCCAGCACAGGGGCTCAACGGTGGTGCTGGACCCAACATGAACCGCTGACCTTCTGATCAGAGACTCAGAGCCTGAACCTCCTGAGCTGCTCCTGCCCCAGAAAGAAGGTCCAACCCAGCAGTAGTAGTAACGTGTACCTGAGTGTCCAGTGATTGTCTTATTTTGAGTGTATAAAGTATTTGTACATATTTACAACATTTTATTGTTCAGAATGTAACAGAATATTATAATTGTAAATAATGATTCCGTTATCAATGTGAATTTACTGCTCTGGATTGCACACTGATGCAAATTTTATTTTACAGAAAATCATAACCACACACAGTATTTACATTTAATTGAATTTTTTTTATGTTCCCAGGATATACTATGAGTAAATGATCTGCTCTTGTGCCCAAAGGGTGATGAGTTCACATCCCAGAACACCCTTACATACCTGTACATAAGCAAGAGATTAATCATAGTTATGGTTAGTTATCAAGTGAAATGTTCAGCTTTGTGCCAGACATTTGAGTCTTTTTAGGATTCGCATTGTCAAGAAAACTCTGAAAGGGTTAAAGAGAGACTCTGAGAAGCACTGGATTAAAAAGAGTGCAGGACTTATTCATCTCCCACTTCTTAATAAAATCACCACCGTGCTCTCATAAAGTTCCCGGCTTTGTCGTTCTCATTACAGAAACGCAGCTGCGTTATTAATAAAATCATGTGCTGCTGGAAACATTGCAGCATGTCCTCGTCTGATCTTCAGCCTCTGATTAGAGAGAGAGAGAGAGAGAGATAGAGAGAGAGAGTCAAGCTGAGAGAAGTAAAAGGCGCAGCGTGAAGAAGGAACACGATGGAGCTCTCAGGAAGGAGGAGGCTGAAACGAGGGAAGATGCTCTGTGCTGCATTTCCGGCGGCTGAGAGAACGAGGGCGAGGGAGATCACAGCTACATCACCTGAACCAGCACCATCAGTTAGGAGAAGGTTGCGGAGAAAGCAACTAGCGCATGGCTACGTGCTCCTGGATGCTAATGAAACGTCTAATTATGTCTGGTCGTGCATCGAACCTGACACAGCTTCCTCACTGTCGATGGAGTGATGGAGGGAGAGTGCTGCCTTCGGGCCTGGGGGAAACCGCAGCGGAATGTGAAATGCATTATGGAAGGTTATGAAGGATAAACGTGTTTAAAAAGCTTTTAAGAAAAGCCAGGTGAAGTAAAGTCGATACGGTGTCTGATAGCCGTCACCACGACGGCCTGGCCCGCCATCACCGCTTAGCATTTTAGACATATCACCTGAATACCTTATGACACTTGATCAATAGGACACACCCGTTTCTGCATAACCATTTTATCATACAAGCCATAAAACGAATATAATATATATATATATATAATATTTTTTCATAACTCTGAGTTATAAATTAAATAAGACAAAATCAGATTTTGCTGAGCTTCCGTAACCAAAAGATTCTGATTGGTTAGACTTATGTTAGGGGAGGGGCTACTTAATTACAAAACTGACATCAAGGATATTGTATAAGAGTCTCAGGAGCCCTCTAGTGGCCAGCTGCAGTACAACCCAGCCAGCCATGTGTGTCGTAAAGGTTATTATATTATTATACTGTCTGACACACACATGACTCCAGATGACTTCTGCGCTCTGATTGGTCAGACGCTGTTGATTAATTCTCCATAACAGCAGCTCTGACAGTAGCAGTGCAGGTTTACATTAATGCGCTTGCTCTAATATTTTATCGTTTTACAGATATGCGTTCACTTTGTTAATAATAGTTTAACAGATTAAAGATTCTTATGCAACGTCTATGGAAAGAGTTTCCAGGTTTAGTGTTTAGAGGTGGAGTTGCAATTTTATGTTTTCTGACATATTCCTGTTTAGCATTTATAAGTTATTCATTCAAGTTATTCAGGTCAGATATTTCTGTTTTCACTACATAGCCTGTACATTAGCTAGCAGTGTTAGCTTAGCTGTTGCTATAGTTACCATATGAAAAGGAAATATATATATAAAAAACCAGAAATGTTCTGGGAAATCTAAGGATTGTCACTTTTCATACAGGAAGTGGACATGCCCTGGTGTGGAGAAAGCATGTCTAATACAAAGACAGCTGTGTCCATTATCATGCATTACCATATATGGGTGTATACCAGGTGGACTTCCTGCTGCGACTCCTCCTCTGCTCCACGCTCTGGTTTGGATCTTGTTGTCTGTCCTAGACATGCTCTGTAATTTTTCCTGAAGTGAACAACTGACACGCACGCACACACACACACACACACACACACACACACACACACACACACACACACACAAACAAAACACGCACGCACACACACACACACACACACACACACACACACACACACACACACACACACACACACACAAAACACGCACACGCACCCACGCACACACACGCACACACACACACACACACAAAACACGCACACACACACACATGCACATGCACACACACACACACACACACAAAACACGCACACACACACACATGCACATACACACACACACACACACACACACACACACACACACACACACACACACACACCATCATCATCATCATCATCGTCGTCATCATCATCATTATGTCGTAACTTGTCTGTTACACCAGATCGTCTGCAAGATTCATTACCCTTTAATCACTCAGCACAGCACCAACCGTTCCCTAATGATCCCGTCAGGTTTATTTTCCTCCTGGATCTGGAGTTTTATTTTTATTTTTGTTTAATTGTCAAGCCCACGGGGTTCTACAGAAGTGTTAAAGGTCCTTCACGAGACACTTTACAGCCAGAAAACTCTGCAGAAGAGCCTCGGCGGGACGGACGCGTACAGCGTTCACCACAGAGGGCCTTCGTCCATTAGCCTTAACTCGGGAAATCTGTGTTAATAAAAATGCAAAAGTACATAAATATGATAATCATACATGCAGTTGGATGCAAAATTTTGTACCCCATGTGGTGTTCGAAAAGGAATAAGTTTAAATTTAATATGAATTTAAATTTTTGGCTCGCCACAAAATCTCATCCTTTCAGTCAAATATTTTAAATCCACAGTCACTGATAGAACTGTTAGAAATCTTAACCTGAGAAACAAAATGTTTATAATGTAAATCATAATTAAAGTTATTAAGTGCACAAATCAGCGGAGAAAAGTGCATTTATAACTTTAATTTTGTTTATTTGTCCGGCAGTGTTTACGTCACAGATTGGCCTGGTGCCTGTGCAAAAGTTTTGGCACTCGTCTTCTGTTTCTCGTGCGTCTACGTTACACGGAAAACCTCTTCTCATCACTTCCAGCTCTGACTAATGTGTTTTCCTGACATCCACCATTAATTTTTAAATCCTTTCCTGGATTTTTCCTGGTGGACCGAGTCAGGCCTAATGAGCTCTGGGTCTCGTCCCATGGTCACGCTTTTCCTGAAGACAAATTGACGAGCCAGCCGACGAGTTTCAAGGTTTAATTCAAGATCATGCATTTTAATGAGAAGTTATGATGGTGAATTAGGGTGCGTGGGAGCGCCGCGGCTCTGCTGAATGCGTTTTATTGCATTAAACTACTTCTCACATTATTGCTAAGTGATCAGTGTCGATTTTTAAAGCACATGGAGGAGGAGATCAAACCTCCAGGTCAGTGCTGTGATTAAAAACAAAGTTGATCATTATTCTTTTCCTTTCACATGTAAGCGCATGGTGCAGGAACAGGAAAGGAACTCTGAGAAAGAATGTTCTTCCAGGTCTGTTTATTTTTGGATCTCTCTTCATATGACGAGAAGCTTTGCTTGGTCTAAATTTGGGTTTTAATGATCCACACAGGGACTCGGTTCCTCCCTGGTGCTCTCTCTCTCTCTCTCTCTCTCTCTCTCTCTCTCCTTTCACTCATGTTCTCTCCGAAGAGAGCGAGCCCTCAGATAGAATCACGCCCGTGGAGGAACCGTGGCCTCATTTTCATGCGTCACTGCGGCGTAATAGGCTCGGACAGCAGGAAAGAGACGAGACCTTTGAAAGCACATTAGGAGAAACTCTTTGAAGTGTAAATGGACGGACATCTCGGCTCGAGAACGTCACCTTCCTGAAGGCTGGAGGTGGAGAAGATACAGCAACTGGCATGCAGGAAAGAAAAAGTGGGTGTTGGGTGACAGGAAGTTTGAACTTACAGGAATGTAAATGCAGGAATATTCCGGGTCTCTTACGTGTTTCTCTGTGTAGAGGTGGATTATTTACAACGACAAGACAAGCTCCACAGCTGTGCAGATGAGCCGAGTCTCCGTGTCTCCATCTGTCCACACAAATAGAGTTAGTAAAAAGGCTCCATCCGTCATCGTTATAGAACAACAAGAACAAGTAGGATTCTAAACAAAGACAAACACGAGAGTCCGTGAGTGTCCTAGTGCTAATATTTAATTCTATCTGTTTAAACAATCCCTGAGAGTCACCACTAGCACACCTTACAATAACATTTGCACAATATAGAGATGTGTGAGAACAAAAGCAACAAAACACGGCCTAGGTCAATCAACCTGCTTTTTGAATGGAAATTTTAATGTGAATGTACACTCATACACTATTTATTATTTTTTAAGTGATAATTCAGAATGATGCAGATGGTTGTGATGGTGGATTATGATGAAATATTTTGAAATATAACGGAAACATTAATGTGGTGTCGGCGTTACCCAACATTCCAGCACAGCTGATGAAGAAAGTTAGATTTCACAGGATGTAAATGTTAATGTGTCACACAAAGAAACAGGTTTAACTCAGCAGTACTACTGTATATATTACTGTATTACTGTATTATATAGTATATTGGTCGACTCTCTGTGAAGATTCTCAGTCATCCAGAGGAGGTTTCTGGAAGTCGTGTCACCTGGACTTCCTCTTAGTTTAGTAGAAACGATTCGCTACTCATCCAAATAATTTCATCAGTATAAGGTAAGCTGGAAAGTTTCTCATATTTAAGGTAAACCTTCACCTGAAGGACAAAAGGACACATTTGAGGATGAAAATGTATGAATTTTGGACAGAGAGGATAGATGGTTCGAGAGAGGGGTGAAATAATCTCTCTATGTGCAGGTGGAAAATCCTTATCTCAGCAGAGGTGGAGGTCTTCAACACAACCTGTCTCATATTTTTCATGCTGCCCTTCCATCTGACCCAAGGAAGATCAAGACCTCTTCACACGTCCACCAAGAAAGCCACACTTAAGGACTCCCTTACTCTTTCTGGTTGTTACACTTTAACAACTCTCTCTAATCTCTCTCTATTGTCTCTCTAACAGCTCGCTCCCATCTACTTTCTAATGATCCTCCCACCTATTCTCACCTTCTCCATTGTTCAACAAGCCGCTTCAGATAGGGGAGGACCCTTTAACCTTGGAGGACTTAAATACAAGGAACTTTACAACTTACCTTAGACTGAAGAAGTTACTTGGATGAGTAGTGAAAAGTTTCTACCAAACTAAGAAGAAGTGCAGTAAGAACTAAGACCTTCTTGATAATAATAATAATAATAATAATAATAATAATAATAATAATAATAATAATAATGCATTTTATTTATATGGGCGCCTTTCTGGTCACATTCCAGATCAAACAAGAATATTGGTTGAAGAATCTGTGTTATGAATGTTTTTGGGGAGAGAATTCCAGAGGCGAGGAGCCGTACAATACGACTAAAGGCTGGCATTGGCTGATGTTGACAGCTGTTTCTTTGAGGACTTGACTTGGCTGCAGTTGCTCAATAGTTCAGGAGTGGAATTTCCTGACTAAGTCTAAATACTAAAGTCTACCTGAGCCTCCGATAAATAACTGGACTCCATATTAACATCAATTAAAATCAACTGTTAGACTGAACTTTCAGCCTCCTAACACACAGTATGAGTGCAGATCAATCCCTGCTATACGTTATCACCCAGACGAGGATGGATTCCCTCGCTTCCCAGCTCTCCTACAGTTCAGACTCGAAGCTGCTTCAGTTTCTTGTTTTTTCTGGTCTAATTGAATAGCTACATTACTAGGTTCTCTACTTTCCAATATCTCACAGGTCCTTTACTCATCTAGTTCCCCTTTTGTCCCTCTACAGTATATATAATCCCCTTCTTTCCCTAATTCTTGTTGTTCCCTGTAGTTGTTAGGAACCTCCACTAGAGGTCACTGTTCATGTCTGTCTGTCTGTGTAGTTCTTGTTGGTTGACTCAGTTTCCCAGAAGGCACCTCAGTCAGGTGATGAGTGCTCACCTGAACTGAGGTGCCTCATTAAAGATTCTATAAATAGCAGTTTGTTCTGAGAAACTGGGTCGAGCATTGTTTGTTTTTGTACTACCGTCATGTGGACATTCCTTTTTGATTGTTTCTTTGAGTTTATATTTTAGTTATATTGTTTTACTTTTGTTTTTCTAGAGGGCTCTACTGTTTGTTTTCCTTATGTTCCTTGTGTTGATGGATTCATGGAGCTGTCCTGTTTCATGTTTAGTTAGGCTGTGTCTCCTCCTGTGTACAGTGTAAGTACTGTTCTGTGTCTTCCAGTGTTTGTCTTCCGGTCTAGTTCTTTGTCTGTTTAGTTTTGTGTAGCCACATGAGGATCTAGCTGCTAGCAGGGTTAGCCGCTAGTAGGCCTTGATTGCTTGTAGGGTTAGCCCCTAGTAGGGTTAGCCTCCAGTAGGCTAACCTCTAGTGGGATTGACTGCTAGTGGTTCTGGTCGCTAGTAGGTTAGCCGCTAGTTTGGAATAGCCTCATGTGTGCCTTTCCTTTTGTGTTCAGTTCCCCACTATTAGGTCAGTACTAACCCGGTTAGCCATTAACCCCATTAGATACTAACCTGGTTAGGTCAGCATCCAGTGCCCACAGCATTGCATATAGCTACTAACCCAACTAACCACTAACCCAGCCAGTCTAGTCCCATCTCTAGTCTCCTGTCTCTAGTCTCCTGTCTCTAGTCTGTGTTCTGTCCCATGTCTTGTCCTGTGTCTCCAGCCCTGTCTCTCCTGTCTAGCCTCGTCTCTCCAGCCCTGTCTCTCCTGTCTAGCCTCGTCTCTCCTGTCTAGCCCTGTCTCTCCTGTCTAGCCCTGTCTCTCCTGTCTAGCCCTGTCTCATCTCTAGTTCCCCTATGTGTCTTAGTTAGCTTCAGCTCCATGTTTCCTCATCCCCAGTTCTCTGTCAGATGCCTCTGTCAGCTCCTGGTTCCCTGTGTCAGCTCCTGGTTCCCTGTGTCAGCTCCTGGTTCCCTGTGTCAGCTCCTGGTTCCCTGTGTCAGTTCTTGTCCCTATGTTAGCGCGCCGTTCCCTGTGTTAGCGCGCCGTTCCCTATGTTTTTCCTGAGCCCTAGTTTTAGTTTACGTTTGTTGTTTTGGTTCCTTTGTTTGTGTCTGTTTTGAGTTTTGATAATAAAGACTCTGTTTGCACACCCCTCTGCCTTCATGCCTACCTATATGCCCACGGCAACAACATCAGCCGGGTCTAGCCAGCACCACCAGGCTAGACCCATGACAGTAGTTCTCTCCATTTATTTTTTCCACTTAGTTCTCTATCTTTTTTAAGTTCTAGGAACTAGCAATTCTTCTACTTTTCTAATTCTAAGCATGCCCTAATTTATTTCTCCTATCTTTCCAGTTTTCTCATATGTACACTATAAGGATTGTTTTCTAGTTGTACTGGATTATAGAATTTTACTGTTGAATTTCTTTAACAAATGTACCTCTTCACCTTTCTCACTGTACTGTCTATACAGACTTAGAAATCTCCACATGTGTCTGACAGCAGATGATTTATCTGACCCACTTTCTCTGTTCTCTCCACCTTCCAGTTTCCTCTCTAAGCTCGGGCTTTTCTCTCTCTCCAGCATTTATAACGGCCCCTGCAGGGGGTACAGCATCTCCTCTTGTGTTTTGATGGAATTGCAATTTGTATGAGGTGAAGCGCTTAAAAGCTAATCCTTAAACAAATTTGGTTCAAACTGAGTAACTAAGATGCGGGTGAAGCACAACATTTCATCAACGCTATCAGTAATGGAAATCTCAACAAGACTGAAGTGAAAGCTGGTAGGGATCCAGAATATGGCTGACAAGTCAATCTCGAAGCAGCAGCAGGAGATGGGAGACGCTACCCAGGAGTTATTCGGTGTACCTGTCAGGCTTTACTTCTTCTCAGAGACGGTGTGACATCTCAGGTGACACGTCTTCATGTTGACATTCAGCACGGCTTCAGAAAGATGTTATTATAATCGAATTAGACTCTCAGCTCTGTAAATCACTGGTATGCAATTTTGTGTACCTTTTTTTTCCCCCCTGTGGCACCACTTGCTCTGCTCACTTTATATTGCTAATGGCTTCCTGTAGCTGTAAGCTGCTGAAAATGTCCTCCATCTAAACCTGCCAAGAACAGACAGGATATTAACCACACTATTTTCTCCTGGTTATAGAGATCAGATGTAGAGGATAAGCCATTTAACGATCAGTAATCTAGAAACTTCCATCAGGTTTACCAATTGGAACATACAGTAGCAGGACAAGTCCACGGTCAATGCGATAGCATCATGTTCCTCACTTGTTCATGTCATGTTTAATTTCTGCTTCTTTCTTGATCAATCTCATTTTCATTATGTTAACTTCTGTGAGCGCACGATTAGCCTCGCTTTGCCTCATTAGGATGTTGTTCTATAGCAGACCTACACTGTTTTTTTTTTTTGTTTGTTTTTTATCCTGGTGGACCAGTCCCCAGTGTCAGAGCTATAGTTCTTCTTGTTCTCATTCTTTCCCCATTCTAGCACTCAATATTATTTACATCAGCTCTTCTCCTGATCATTCCTTCCTTGTTCTCCTACTCAGACTTTTTCCTAATTGTTGAACTGCCCCATTTGAGGAAGTGCATTCACCCACCCAATCAGAATGCATCAATGGGAAAGATTCAGGTATATATATACAGTATATATATATATTCATCATGATGTCTAAAATAATTTCTGAGGATTGTGCAGGGAGAGTCTCTTGGTTTATGATCAGGGGAAAGTCTCATTTGCTTGTTTAAACCCCATCCCATAGATAACAGAAAAAGACAAACAGCAGAGAATGTCTTTTCCTCATGATTTTGCACCATGCAGACTGGAGACCCGTCTGAAGTGCGTGTTTTGTTTAAAAATGTCTTGCTAATGTTTTGCTTTATAGGTGCCCATCACATGACCTCATTCCCACATTTCACTAGTTCTCATAAATTAACAAATCTCTAATTATTCTAGCTTCCATACTCTCCGAGCTCTTCAGTTCCCGTGCTCATCACAGTCACTGGGTATAAAGCCTCAGTTCTGTTTTTTTACCTTCAGACAGAGCGAGAGAAGATGTTCTGTTCTACAGGTTTATTATGCAGCAGAGCTACAGGTTGACAGGTTTGGATTTCTGTAGCGAAATGTTCGTTGTTGTAACAAATGATATTGTTTAAATTCAGAGCAGTGAGCTCATTAATAACAAGCTCGGTGGCGGCATCATAAAAGAAACCTGTCGGAATTTTTGGAACAAATTCCTCTGACTGTGCAGCAGCGGCCTGGACCAATTAGCAAGCTTCTCAAACAGAGCTGACAGCGAGTGTAAAAGCACTTAGTGCAGATATCAGCCACCCGGCTATTAAAACTGACAGACGGCTAGTCATCTCCAGTTAATTGGAATTGTAGAGGTTACTCGTGCGTGTCCTGAGTGAACAGATGAGCGAGCGGTGCTGATGAAGGAGAAAAGCACTAAACAAAACAACACAGCTGCTGTTTGGTCGTGTTTACGGCCTGTAATCGCAACATCAGGACCAGAATGCAACTTCCCGTTTGCATGTCGGACTAAAACATAATTTATTTCAGTTTTAAATGCTGAAACATTTGTGCTTGTGCTGAGCGGCATCTGGTTAATGACAGTCGCTGATTCTGACTCCATCAGCGTCTCGAAGACGCCGCCTCTTTAGTTCCCAACCTTCAGTTACACAATCAACCGGCTGAGCTACGAGCATGAGCAACTTGTGGAACTACACTGAAAGTGTGTGTGTGTGTGTGTGTGTGTGAACTCTCAGATGAAATTAAAAAATCTGAACCAGAACTTAAACAAAGAAGTAGAAGTAATATATGAACAAGACCTGAATGAATGTTTTAGAAATGAGCTGAAACAAAGAGTGTAATCTGTCAGAAATGAAAGGCTGAAGCAGATGCAAGCAGTCAGGTGTTTAGATGAAAATAGAGGCTGTGAATTTCAAAACATCCCGACCAAAGACAATTTACACACATCAACATGTGAGCAAACATAACAGCGTAAATATCATCATAAACAGACTGATGGTAAAATCAACATATCAGTAACAGAACCAAAAAACTTGATAAGGTAAGACCAGGTAGGGTAGGGTACCAAGGGGTAGGGTGAGGTATAGTAGGGTAGGGTACAGTAGGGTAGGGTACAATAGAATAGGTTACAGTAGGGTAGGGTACCATAGGGTAGGATAACATAGGGTGGGGTAACATAGGGTAGGGTACAGTAGGGTAAGGTAACATAAGGTAGAGTACAGTAGGGTAGGTTACAGTAGGGTGGGTTACAGTAGAGTAGGGAACCATAGGGTAGGGTAGGGTACCATAGTGTAGGATAACATAGGGTGGGGTACAGTAGGGTAGGTTACACTAGGGTAGGATAACATAGGGTAGGATAACATAGGGTAGGATAACATAGGGTAGGGTACAGTAGGGTTAGGTAACATAAGGTAGAGTATAGTAGGGTAGGTTACAGTAGATTAGGGTACAGTAGGGTAACATAGGGTAGGGTAACATAAGATAGGGTGCAGTAGGGTAGGTTTCAGTAGGGTAGGATAACATAGGGTAGGGTAATATAGGGTAGGGTACAGTAGGGTAGGTTACAGTAAGGTAGGGTACAGTAGGGTAGGATAACATAAGGTAGGGTACAGTAGGGTAGGATAACATAGGGTAGGGTACAGTAGGGTAAGGTACAGCAGGGTAGGATAACATAGGGTGGGGTACAGTAGGGTAGGATAACATAGGGGAGGGTACAGTAGGGTATGTTACAGTAGAGTAGGCTATAGTATGCACTATATAGTAGAGTAGGGTATGGTAGGGCAGGTTACGTTAAAGTAGGATAAGGTAGGGTAGCTAGGGTACAGTTAAGTAGGGTAGGGTACAGTAGGATAAGGTAGGGTGGCTAGGGTACAGTTAAGGAGGGTAGGGTAGACTAGTGTGTACACTGAGCATCACTTTACAAAGTTACTAAATACTGTAAATGCACAACTGTCACAAGTGTCAGAGACTCTGTGTGTGCTAGAAAGTGGAGTTGTCGGTGGCCATGCTTGGAGGCAGCAGGGCATGCTGGGATATTCTGATAATTTGAAAAAACAACTTCAGAAGCATACATCAATTCTAAACTAATGTCTTGATCATACCAAACCTATAATGTATAACCAGACTTCAGACTCCTGCAGCTTTCTCTTTCATCACTGCTTATAACACACACCTGGCTTTGGTTTTCACCTTGATGTGTTTTGTAAATGTAAATGTCTGTTCCTTTTGTAGATCACTCCATGAATGTGAATATGAAACTAATTTCATTCTTATTATCCTGATGCTTTTGTCCCTGTTGTGTGTTGTGTGCAGGCTGTTCAGCTTCCTGGCCCGTGTACCAATCTACACACAAATCTTCTTTTTGACTTTGTGTTTATTTCTCTGAGGTTTAATTAAAAGCCTGTGACATTAGAAGAGACGTCTTATCAGAAATCTCCGCGTAATTAACTTGAAATTGGACTGAGTTCCTTGAAAAGAAATCTTACTATAAATTTACTCAATAAGGCCAGTAGTTTTCATAAAATAAATAGTCATGTTCAAAAGTTAGTACCCCCCTCTTTTGATTTGATGTGTTTTGTGTAAAAAACATAATAAAAATCATCTTATTGTAGCGGGTCTCAGTATTCAGCAAATACAACTTTTTTCACACTACCATTATTTATTTAACAAAAATGAAGCCAAAAGAAAGAAAAAAAAACACGTACGCAATATTAAATGCTTTATATATATATATATATATATATATATATATCTTTAGCAGCAATAATTTGAAGTAATGGTTTATCAGTCACTCACATCGTTTTGGTCCATTCTTTTTTACAACATTGTTTCATTTCATTAAGTTTTTCACTTAAACATAGGTCTCTATAATTCCCGCCACATCATTTCAGTTGGGTTGAGGTCTGGACTTTGACTCTGCCATTCCTAAACCTTGATTCTTTTATTGTTCAGCCGTTCTGATGGAGTTACTGGTGTGTTTTTGGATCATTGCCCTGGTTGTAAATGTTGTCCGAGATTGTATTTGCCTAAATACTGAGACCCAGTATGATCAGAGAAAAAAAAGTTTAATATCAAATCAGGATTTTTAATAAAATCATGATACTTACAGAATTGCAATACAAATTGTATCGAGGGCTTGGGATTGTGATAATTTCGTATCAGAGGTCCCTGAAGATTCCTATCCCTACTATCAATAAAATCATAACCAGATCTCTTAAACACTTCTAAAAAAAAAATATATATATATATTCTTTTTGTAGAGATGCCGTAGTTGCGTGTGTATCGTTCCTCCAGCAGGTCGTGTATCGCTCAGCGCAGTGCAGCGCTACTTCAAGCTGTTTGTTCTCTTTGTTGTTAAACTGCCCTGACAGAGAGCCTCAGGAAACGCCAAGCTCAGTTAAAATATGAGATGCAGAAACAGGTGAGCAGAATGGATTCATCACCAGGATCAAGGATAAATGAAGGTCACAGGACAAGGACGATATCCTGCAGCGAGATCAGATTGAAATAATTCAGTTCAACAGAGGAAAGGCACAGGGGCAGAAAACGCTCTGAGCAAAACATGACTGCAGGAGGAGGAACATGGTGTGAAGCGATGTCACAGTGATGTCATAACGCATCAATAACACATTTTATATGAGGAAAATACAACAACGAAGCTCACAACACATACAGTACATATATTATTTATTATTTGATTTCTGGTTGGTCAGAAGATGTTGATTAATTCTCTATACCAGCAGCTCTGACAGTAGCGCGAGTGTTGTTTAATCTTAATCTTTATGCAGTAAGAGTCTTTTCTAGATCATTTAGAGCTCCTGAAGTTTATATGTTAAATGCTAAAACATGAGGTTCAGAATCTGTTCCAATTAGAACCTTATTTGGGAGCCTGAGAACCTGTGATTATCTACAGAACCCTAAAATAACATGAAGAACCCCATTCGCTTGTGTGCAGCAAGTACTAAGGCAAGGACTAGACAATCATAAGAAAATAATGAGCAATAACTTCTGGTAAATCAACCCAGTTACTACACACATGTACAAAAGTGGGTTCTTACAGGGTTCCTTAAGGGTTCACTGGACAATTCCAGAGTTCTTCATGGACTGGACTGTTGCAGCTCTTAAGGAACGTCCTTAAAGGGTTTATAAGGGTCTACATGTAGGAACCCCAAAAGTAGGGTTTTGTTTTGAATATGTTTGTGACAGAAATAGTACAATGTACTAAAATGTATTTTTTGTTGTTTTATTATTTTCTTTATTTGTGGGAAGGATACAATAATAATTGTGTTTCAGTTATGTCCAATAAGAAAGCTTGTTCAATACAGGTGTACTAAGGAGAGCCAATCCCTGTTGAGCTTGAGGTTGCGTCATGACGTAGTCACGTAACCAGGAACAGGTAGAGCGCATGGTGAGCATGTGTGCCGCGAGCGATATCTATGGAATGATATCCCAGACATTTTTCAAAAGGAATTGCAAATTGCATTTGCATTTGCGTTTTCCATATGTGGACGCATAAAGTGTGACATAATTCAAATGCAGTTGTAAACTTTGCATTACCGTTTGCTTTTTCGCACACTGACTGCCAAATTTCAAATGAAAAAGCAAAGTCCATTTCCCATTGCATTTCCCATGTCTTATAGGTCATGAGCCTGTCATATTTAAATAGCAAAATCAATTAGCACGTCTGCTTTTTCACTTTCACTGTGTCGCGCATGTAGCCTGCCAAAACTCAAACGCAATCGCTAATCCATTTGCAATTGCATTTCCAACACGTTACACGGAAACCTGTCAATCAGCGTCAGGGGCGGGTCTATACTGGGGGGCGTGATTGTATGGGGAGGGACATCACTCGCAGTCGCCGACCAAGAGGGGGAAATTTGAGGAATGGTGGTGAACCGAGATTATCTCATCTTTTTATCAAGAAATAAACACACAAAAATGGCAAATTGCATATTTTCCTACTATGGAGTAGACAGAGAAGCTGTTAAAAATAAATATATTTTTTGATCTTCTCCTGTTACAGCCTGCTGGAGCTAAATCTGTCAGAAACGCTGCTTACTGGTGCTTTATAGCGATGGAGTCACTAAGGGACCGTCTAAAAAGTGCATTTGCAATTCCTTTTGAAAAATGTCCGGGATATCATTCCATAGATATCGGCTGTGATTATAAAAAGAAAAAATGACTGCGTGGAGACTAGTATATACAACGTAATATACGGCCCAAGTGTAGAGTGATGCCGCTTGTTTGTGTCTCTGTTTTTTTTTTCCCAAGTGCTGTTACTTTTGTTTCGCTACGGTAGCATTCGCGAACTTTAATTATCGCTCAGTTACGACGCGCGTGCGTGCGTGTGACGCGAAGGACTAGCGGCTGGAGAGACAGTTATTCTTAAGTATCACGAACTATGTATAAAACATCATCTCCACCGGATTCTTCAGAAGTGCAGCAAAACGGGACAGATTGTGCTTTTCTTCATCCGAATTGGATTGGCTGGATTCGTCTAGGATTCAAGACAGCACGTGACAGACACTGAGTCTTCGTGGTGTTCGGTAACTAAATGATTGTTTCATTGACTCATCGGAGAAAGTAAGTAGACTCCTTTTCGTGTGGGATTAGCATTTGGAATTCATCGTCTGTTTAATGTGCACCAACGATATGGGCCCCAACTATAGCTATCGCTCCAACTTGTGAACTGTTTGACTGACTTAAGTATACTTTGAGCTGAGCTGAATCAGTAGTTAATATCTTTTTGGGAAAATAAGGTTTATTATTTTATCTATTGCTTTTATTTTGTTACTTTGAAGGAACACAAAACTATTCCACTATTGTAAATCAATAAATCTTCTTTATTTCTTTCTCTTTGCAGTTAGTATTCTGGTAATTCATTGGGTCTAGTGAGTTAATTAATTTAGGAGGAAACCAAGGTACTGCTAAAGTTTAAACAGAACATAAAGAAACTACCGGCCTAATTCACCATCTAACTGCCGGGGATCCAGGACTCTTGTGGACTAAACAAATTAACTTAACCCATAGTGTTAAGAAAAGGGTTACATACATACTGCATTTATTATTTATTACACTTTAAAAAGAGTTCCATGCAGGTTCTTTTGATAGTTAAGGGTTTGTAGCATCATATAGGGCAATTTTAGTTTAAAATCTTTTTGAAAGTGAAACCATCTGTTGTTCTTTGGTTGTTCCTTAAACATTCAAGAACCCTACACCAGAAATTATTTCAAGTAGAACCCTATCAGAAACCTGGGAACCCTTAGTTCTTCAATAAGGAAACCTTGAAGAACTTTTATTTTCCAAAACAAGCAAGAAAATGATGAGCAGTGCTCTGGGTTTGTACTGCAAGCTAACTGAGGAACCGCACACTTCAAGTGTTCTTCAAGGTTTCACTTTTTAAAAATTTTTTTTAGGTTTTCTGTTTCCTAGAACCCTTGTGTTCTACCAGCATGACGACGCTCCTGTGAGATTCAATGTGTGACGATGGGCAGGGGTGCACAAAGTTTTGGGCATACAGTGTTCCGAGGCTCCTTCGTGAAACATACACACGCACACACACGCACACGCACACACACACACGCACACACACACGCACACACACGCGCACACACACACATACAAACATACATACACATGAACACACATACACCAAACAACACTAGCATCACTGAATGAAGTTCAGAAGTTCAGAGTGCAGTGTGTGTGTGTGTGTGTCATGTAAGGTGCTGGGATGTAAACAGCCTGACACTGGAGGGTTTCATACACACACACACACACACACACACACACACACACACACACACACACACACACACACACACACACACACACACACACATTGCTCGCACTGCTGAGGTCTGAACTTTACAATCAAGCAAATCTGTATCAGTGACATGTGTGTGTGTGCAATTCCGTCTGCTTAAAAATAGTTGCAATTAAATCATTTCTATGTAAAAACCAGTAAACAGAAACCCGTCTTTGTGGATGTTAAACGCTGATCTGGAATAAACTTGAGCTAATTTATTCAGTGTTTATGTTTTCCTGCCTCACTTACACTCGACGGCTGATACACTATCTGATACATTATCTGCCCACACATGAGGTTTTACCCTCTGATCTGTTTCTGAAGTGGAAAAACACTGAGAATGAATTATACATGCTGCCTGCTAGGAAAATTAAAACCTTCCCTTATTTCTACTCTAATATCACACAAAGATGAGAATCAGCACAAAAACAACAACCATGAAAACCTCTTTACAATTAGAACAAATCTACACTGTGTGTGTGTTCAGGCTCAGGTTCTCCAACGACACCATCAGTGTTAAATATCAGCGATGACGGCCTTAAACTCTCATCATTTCACCACCAGACAGGAAGTTAAGATGATCCATTACATCATCATGAGATAGGAAGTGAAATGTTACATCATTACAAAAAAGAAAGAATCATTACATCACAACAAGACAGGAAGTGAAACTGAAATGAAATAAAATATTGGAGAAAGAAGTAAATATATTTACAGATCTATTTTTAATATTATTAAGAAAAAAATTCTCATTCGTGGAGAATAAAGACAAACTACAGGGTCAGCCCATTTCCTCAGATGGTAATAAACAAAATAAATAATAATTAATAAATCCCATATAAGTGCATTATGAAGCTTTATACTCAGTATTAACAGCATCTTTATAATCAGTTAACGACTCTCAGGTCACTTGATTCCTCCATCACTTAATTGCCACCTCTGTCTCTATTCTTGCATATGTGTGTGTGTGTAAGTGTGTGTTAGACTTCACTCCATTCAATCAATAATGAATGAAGCAATTAGCTCAAATTATTAAGCGTCTCATGAAGCTGCTTCTCCGATCCATCACGAGTGTGTGTCCGATTAATCAGAACTCCTCTCAATGGTTCTTCTGTCTCTCTCTCACACACACACACACACGGCCTTGCTAAAGAAAAAGTTTAAAGCATAATTATGGAATAAAATCACTGTCAAAAATAATGTGATGTAAAAAAAAGATGTGTGTAATTCTGTGTTTTGTCCGAGTTGGATTCCAAAATCTACGGCCACAACACAGAAATATACGATTCTGACCGCTTACAGAAACAAAACTCGTTTTTACATCTCCTCTGTTACACGGATGAATTGCGAAATTACGCCTATGAATGTAGTGTGTTAAAACGCTGTCAAAAATACGTCATCAAGGCCACATGCACAGGCATTAATATCCGAGGGAAGAGGAATCGATTCGGCCACCGTTTTAAACCACCGGCGCCAAAATGGCAGATCAGCAGCCGAGTTTTCTTTTTTTCACAAATTCGTACATGTTTAAGAGAAGTAAAATTGCAGAGATGTTTAACTATAGCAGGTAAGATTTTAGGAGTTTAAAACGGTGGCAGGGCGCATGCGCCGTATCGATTCCTCTTCACTCGGATATTAATGCTTGTGCATGTGGCCTTGATGACGTATTTTCATGGGCGTAATTTTGCAATTCGTCCGTGTAACAGAGGAGTTGTAAAAACAAGTTTTGTGTCTGTAAACGGTCAGAGTTGTGTATTTCAGAGTTGTACTCTAACAAACACACTAAATATCGCATCTGTAAGCTGCCGTGGCCGTAGATTTTGGAATCCAACTCGGACAAAACACAGAATTACACACAAATCGTTTTTTTGCACACGATTATTTTTGACAGTGATTTCATTCCATACATAATCAGCTTGAGTGATGTGATTATAGATCTTCGAAATGGTTTATAATAGCTAACTATTTCCGTGTGTGTGTGTGTGTGTGTGTGTGTGTGTCATGGGTCTAGCCTGGTGGTGCTGGCTAGACCCGGCTGATGTTGTTGCCGTGGGCATGAAGGTAGGCATGAAGGCAGAGGGGTGTGCAAACAAAGTCTTTATTTAAACAAACTCAAAAACAGACAAACGAACAAAGAAACAACAAACTCAAACTAAAACTAGGGCTCAGGAAAAACACAGGGAACGGCGCGCTAACACAGGGAATGGCGCGCTAATACAGGGACAAGAACTGACATGGGATCTAGGAGCTGACACAGGGAACCAGGAGCTGACACAGGGAACCGACAGAGAGAACTGGGGATGAGGAAATATGCAGCTGAAGCTAACTAAGACACATAGGGGAACTAGAGATGAGACAGGGCAAGACAAGGGACAGGAGACTAGAGACACAGGGCAAGACAAGAGACAGGAGACTAGAGACACAGAGCAAGACTAGAGACAGGGGACTAGAGACACAGGGCAAGACTAGAGACAGGAGACTAGAGACAGGAGACTAGAGACAGGCTGGGTTAGTGGTTAATTGGGTTAGTAGCTACATGGAATGCTGGGGACACTGGATGCTGACCTAACCAGGTTAGTATCTAAAGGAGTTAGTGGCTAACCGGGTTAGTACTGACCTAATAGGGGAGCTGAACACAAAAGGAAAGGCACACATGAGGCTATTCCAAACTAGGGGCTAACCCTACTAGCAATCAAGGCCTAGTAGCGGCTAACCCTGCTAGTGGCTAGGCCCGCATGTGGCTACACAAAACTAAACAGACAAAGAATTAAACCAGAAGACAGAACAGTACTTACACAGGAGGAGACACAGCCTAACTAAACACTGAACAGAACAGCTCTATGAATCCATCAACACAAGGAACATAAGGAGAACAAACAGTAGAGCCCTCTAGAAAAACAAAGGTAAAACAATATAACTAAAATATAAACTTAAACAAACAAAAAGGAATGCCCACATGACGTTAGTTACAAAAACAAACAGACAAACATACCAAACAGAAACAAACCTACAGACAAACAATGCTCGACCCAGTTTCCCAGAACAAACTGCTATTTATAGAAACTTTAATGAGGCACCTCAGTCCAGGTGAGCACTCATCACCTGACTGAGGTGCCTTCTGGGAAACTGAGTCAACCAACAAGAACTACAGACATGGAGACAGTGACCTCTGGTGGAGGCTCCTAACAGTACCCCCCCTTAAAAACGCTCCTCCAGAGCGTTACCGGAGGTCCCCATTGTCTTGAGTCATTTCACCCGACTTACGACGCCGACAAGCTGGTTCCCCGAGCAGGATGGGAAGGCGGGCGAAACTGGAATGCCGCCGAAGCCAGGCGCTGGAGGCAGTCTCGGGTCTGTCCTAGATGCCTGGCAACATAGGCGGCAACGGCCCGTTCTCGGGGTGGTAGACTCTCGACGCCGAAGCCGGGTGGTGGATGTGAGACCTCCATTGATGCTCTGGGAAGGGAAGGGGGGGGGATCCCCCACTGAGGCTCGGAGACGAAGGGCAGAGCCTCCCCGTGAGGCTCGGAGACGAAGGGCGGGGCCTCCCCGTGAGGCCCTGGAAGCGGTGCTCCGGGGCCTCCCCGTGAGGCCCTGGAAGCGGTGCTCCGGGGCCTCCCCGTGAGGCCCTGGAAGCGGTGCTCCGGGGCCTCCCCGTGAGGCCCTGGAAGCGGTGCTCCGGGGCCTCCCCGTGAGGCCCTGGAAGCGGTGCTCCGGGGCCTCCCCGTGAGGCCCTGGAAGCGGTGCTCCGGGGCCTCCCCGTGAGGCCCTGGAAGCGGTGCTCCGGGGCCTCCCCGTGAGGCCCTGGAAGCGGTGCTCCGGGGCCTCCACGTGAGGCCCTGGAAGCAGTGCACTGGGGCCTCCACGTGAGGCCCTGGAAGCGGTGCACTGGGGTCTCCACGTGAGGCCCTGGAAGCGGTGCTCTGGGGCCTCCACGTGAGGCCCTGGACGAAGGTAGTGGGACCTTTCCCAGTTCTGCTGTAGGGCAAGCCGACGACCCTCAGCCTGCTTGCCCCAGCGTTACGGTCCCAGCCCCCCCCAAAAAAATTTCTCCCGGGGGGCCCCCCTCTGCTATGCCCTGGGTGGGGTCGAGCATTCGGTCATGGGTCTAGCCTGGTGGTGCTGGCTAGACCCGGCTGATGTTGTTGCCGTGGGCATGAAGGTAGGCATGAAGGCAGAGGGGTGTGCAAACAAAGTCTTTATTTAAACAAACTCAAAAACAGACAAACGAACAAAGAAACAACAAACTCAAACTAAAACTAGGGCTCAGGAAAAACACAGGGAACGGCGCGCTAACACAGGGAACGGCGCGCTAACACAGGGAACGGCGCGCTAACACAGGGAACGGCGCGCTAACACAGGGAACGGCGCGCTAACACAGGGACAAGAACTGACATGGGATCTAGGAGCTGACACAGGGAACCAGGAGCTGACACAGGGAACCGACAGAGAGAACTGGGGATGAGGAAATATGGAGCTGAAGCTAACTAAGACACATAGGGGAACTAGAAATGAGACAGGGCTAGACAGGAGAGACACAGGGCAAGACAAGGGACAGGAGACTAGAGACACAGGGCAAGACAAGAGACAGGAGACTAGAGACACAGGGCAAGACAAGGGACAGGAGACTAGAGACACAGGGCAAGACAAGGGACAGGAGACTAGAGACAGGAGACTAGAGACAGGAGACTAGAGACAGGCTGGGTTAGTGGTTAATTGGGTTAGTAGCTACATGGAATGCTGGGGACACTGGATGCTGACCTAACCAGGTTAGTATCTAAAGGAGTTAGTGGCTAACCGGGTTAGTACTGACCTAATAGGGGAACTGAACACAAAAGGAAAGGCACACATGAGGCTATTCCAAACTAGGGGCTAACCCTACTAGCAATCAAGGCCTAGTAGCGGCTAACCCTGCTAGCGGCTAGGCCCGCATGTGGCTGCACAAAACTAAACAGACAAAGAATTAAACCAGAAGACAGAACAGTACTTACACAGGAGGAGACACAGCCTAACTAAACACTGAACAGAACAGCTCCATGAATCCATCAACACAAGGAACATAAGGAGAACAAACAGTAGAGCCCTCTAGAAAAACAAAGGTAAAACAATATAACTAAAATATAAACTTAAACAAACAAAAAGGAATGCCCACATGACGTTAGTTACAAAAACAAACAGACAAACATACCAAACAGAAACAAACCTACAGACAAACAATGCTCGACCCAGTTTCCCAGAACAAACTGCTATTTATAGAAACTTTAATGAGGCACCTCAGTCCAGGTGAGCACTCATCACCTGACTGAGGTGCCTTCTGGGAAACTGAGTCAACCAACAAGAACTACAGACATGGAGACAGTGACCTCTGGTGGAGGCTCCTAACAGTAAGTGCCCTCACATATCTGGAATTGCTTTCTCTTTTTTCCAATAATCCATGACACACTTCAATAACCAGCTGTAATACCAGGGCCACACCCACTTCTCTCTGATTGGCTGTGCTATGTTGTATGTGGTTTATCAAAACTCCTTTTAAACTAATCTGATCAAATCCTGCAATCTGTCCCTAACCCTAGCTTTGATCTGGATACACATTAAGACGTGAATACGGTGTCGCCATGACAACAAATGTAACTAAAGTCGCAATAAGAAGAATGTTTCATGTTTATTTCCTGTTGTTGTTGTTTTTTTACATTATGCTATTGTGTCCTGTTTACTTCTTGTTTACTTTCCATGTATCATTGCCTGTTTATTTGGTTTCTTTACTAGATGGTTTCTTGTTTACTTCCCATTTTATGTTTCTTCCTTTTTTCTTTTTCTTTGTTTCTTGGTTACTTCCTGTTTCTTTTTATGTGACAATTCCTGTTTATTTCCTGTTTACTTCCTGTTTCATTTAAAGTTATTATTTTATGTTTACAAACAGAACTTTATTAAATGTAAATGAAATTTAAATATTTAAATGAATTTAAATGTAGAATAAGTGCAATGTCAGAGTGACGCATGTAGACAAGTACTGATGTGTTTAATTCGCTATGTGTTTATTCTCTGGTGTTTCTTTGCATTATAAGGTGTTTACTGAAGTATAAAAATGAATGACGCGATGTAAGATTATTTAAATGAGTAAATAATCTGAAATCGTGAGACTGAATGTTAAATCAGACCTGTGCCCCCTAGTGGTCATCGTGTGTTACTGCTCTCTCTCTGTCTATCGCCACTAAACAGACATTATGAGAATCTCACTAACGGTTCGGCTGATTGACATTCATTGACACTCATTTGCATATAGATTAACCCGTTGTCGTTTTTATCTCAGCGGCGTCTCCTCACTCAGCTTAGTGGAGCTGCTCGGCATTGATGTGTTTTCTGACTCTGTATTACACGCTGATACACAAGGACAAAGTCAAAGAGAAACAAAAAGATAAACCTCACTCACACACACTTGCTGTGACGCCACATAAGTGTCTGACTCTGCCCATAGGAGACCCATCACGTGACACCTTTTGTACGCGTTTCTTGCCCTAAATGTCAAAATGTTGGAAGCTGCAATCTGATTGGCTGTTTATCGTTAAACTCTAGTTTTTCAACATAATGAGTTTCTGGGGACGTCACTTTAATATATTACTTTGGTTTCCTTTCTACTTCCTTTTCCATGGAATTTCTTAAATAATTGAATGTATTTCAGTTCATTACAGTGACGCCACCCTAAACATCAGCATCTGGCTCGCAGAGGGCAACAGCACACGTTAACATTCAGAGGCTTGGTGTGGGGCGTTAAATAAGGAGATAATTACTCAACACGTTAAGACGTTAATCTGAAATAATGAGATATTTAGCCTGAATGATTGCGCAACAAGTCGCGTCTCAGGGCTTCTGTACAGCTGATGGATTGTGTATGTAGAATATTTCATTCTTTCCTGACTGCTGGTATAGAAATGTTCCCGCTCCATCGAGAAGCTGCCAATTAGCTTCAACCAATTAGCTCTCTCCTGACCTTTCCATGCTCCGGATAACGGCGGCCAAAAAGCCAAACACTCAGCTGCTGACATTCTGCTGGATAATGAGGCAAAATCTCCAGCCTGAGTCTCAGGAAGAGGAACCGAAAACCTTCACCATCACCAGCAGCATCAGCCATCACTCTCCACTAATGAGACTGGAACCGAGAGCTCTGACTGGCTGAGAGCTAGGGCTGATGGTCCAGCGAAAAAAACGTCACTTCATTAAACTCAACACCGGGTTAATCTGTTGTCTTAAATTTGTGTGAGAAATTAATTTATCTCAGATTAACTTGGCGGAGTTCACTCTAAAGATAATTTATGAGTTAACCTGTTTACTAGTTTGTGAGTTTGTGAGTTTACTGTCTTCACTATAAAGCTCCGTGAGTTAGCCTGATTACATACAAACATTTGTTTGTTAGTAAGACTTAGTAAAGATTTTAAATGTATTTGTAATCCTTTTTGAAAATTAAAAATCTATTCTATCAGTTGGCCTGTTTATTAGCCTGTTTATTACAAATCAGACGTTTGACCTAAAACACGACCTGAAACACTGGATGAGTTTAATGATTCAATCACAGTGGAGCTTACAGGATCGATTCAAAGAAAAAAAAAAACATAAACAAATAATTCTCATTAACATTCAAAAGTTCCTAGATGTTGGTAAATTACATCACATGATAATTTGCATATTGATGACATCATTATGTAGTATTTGCATAGCGGCTAGTAGCAGAAATACAAGGTGGTTGTGGTGTGACAGCAGGAACTGACATTTCAGGAACTAAACCAGGGGGTGTAGCCTATTGCCAAAATGGTAAAAAGTCGTTGAATTTGTCACTATTCACTTCTTCAAAAATAACAAAGAAGTCACTAATTTAGTCGCAGAATTTTAGTAAGTCGTTAACTTAAAGAATTAAAGAATGTTACGATTTTCCAAAACACGTTTAATTGGAATTAGAAATGTTAATGGAGTAACACAAACAGAGCAGAGACGCCACACGCCGGCTCTCGCGCTTCAACTGAGTTATCACACAAAGCGACTCGTTCATTTCTACAGCGTGTGTGTGTGTGTGTGTGTGTGTGTGTGTGTGTGTGTGTGTGTGCGTGTGTGAGAGAGTGAGATAGAGATAAGTAATAACGTCAGCTCTATTCTTATCTTTGTAAACTGAAACACAGCCGAGACTTTCAGACCTGTGTGTGTGTGTGTATGTGTGTGTCTGTTTATAAAAGAGAGTGAAATTCAGCTGGAGGAAAACTCTCGACTTTAAGACCCAAAAATAGAGCGAGTTGAGGAAAGCGTGAAAACTTCGGCGCTGTACACGAGTTAATTGAGTTTGGCACCGAGACGTGTGATTAACAATCTTGACTATTTTAGAGCTGGAAAACTTCACCGGCGATCTGCTCGTTTTAAAAAAAAACTCATTTCCTCTTTTATTTTTAGAGCTAAACACACTTTAAAATAGCGAGCGGCTGGCGCTAACTCACCGCGCACTGCTAATGCTAATGAGTGTTTATTTTTTATCTCTTATGCATTTCCACATTTGCTTATTTATCTGCATTCTTTTTCTTTTTTTTTACATTTTATTTATTTACTGCATATATTATCTTTCTTATTATTGTTGTGGGGTTTTCTTATTTATTTTTTTATTTGCTCTTGTTTTAATTTTATTATTTATTTCTCAACCTACCCTTATTTTTTCCAATCTTACTTCCTTTGTTCTACTTGTAGGTTTGTTTTTTCATTAATTTATTTATTAATGTAACCATGACAAACACCATCTGATCATCAAGTAGTTAGTTAGGTAGCTACATTGTGTAACTTATCACAACTAGGGTACTACATTCCCCTTCTCCAATAATTTGCCTAATGGACAGGTATTGGTTCAAAGCTTTGGAGTTTTACAACATCACAAAACGTCTCTCAACCTGGCTCCGCCCCCAAATTAGTGGTGAAGGAGGAGTTAATAGTTGAATCCTTACAGCATGATGTTTCACTGTGAGATTGTTAGACGGCTGCACTGGCGAGAGCTCTAGGTAAACTCTACAGCTCGTTCTGCCTTATTATTTTATGTATGTATTATTTTTTTTCCTTCCTCGGTTTTACAATATGATCACGTCAGAAAATTGCTCAAAACAGATTCTGAATGTGATTCACACACAAGATTGAGTGGCTGTGCATCTGCCTCTTTCTTTACGCTCACCTCAGCGTGGGAGGAAGAAGCGCAGACATGTCAGGGTTCTGTGCAAAAACTCAGAAACTCAGTGTACCTTGCACTGGTCTTTCAAGTACTGTACTTTAACGCTCCAGTCACTGGTCAACAAAATGGAGGAACTGAACACTTCATGATCCAACAGGAACTGCTTCAGGTTTCACTGATACCTGGCTAGACTCTACAGAACCAGACCATAGAGTCACACCAGTCGGTTTCACTGTTTCACTGTTTCACTGACAGAACACCAGGCTGGGGCTCCAATGTAGACGTTTGTGCTTTGGTGTACCCATTTGAGGAACAGATCTCTCTCTCTCTCTCTCTCTCTCTCTCTCTCTCTCTCTCTCACGCACACACACACACACACACACACACACACACACACACACACACACACACACACACACACACACACACACACAAGCCCCTCCTCTGCACCAGCTTTGGGAAATCTGAGCACACCTTCAAATTCAAGAAACACTGTTGTTATAAGAGTTTATCAGTGGAGTGAGGAGGCCATCTTCACACCTCACCAAACCACAGATGGACACATATTTTGCCATGCAGCAGATACAGACATTACAATACATAAATCCTGTGGACCTGGCGACCTAAAGGAACTACAAAGAGAAGCTGTGGATGAGGTTGCATCAAACTGCAAAGGATCTGACCTCAAGTTCACATGGTTTGCTTTACACTCCATTTTCTCTGCCATGGGGACCTGTCTGGCTCAATACCTGATCAGCTAAACAAAAAAGGCCTATCCTTGGTTTGAGACTGGCAACACCTTCCCTGTGGTAAAACTAATGGTGAACTGCACACTAAACATTTCTGTGTCTGAGGTGATCAGATCCAACCCATGCAAGACATGAGGTCCTGACAATGTTTATGGTTTTCACAGGTAACTTTAATCTCTGGCTGAGACTTCATGTGATTCCCACACGGTCCACCATTGTCCTTTACCCAGAGATCACTACCAGATATGGCACCACTTCAGTCAGTAAGTGCTTTGATTGGCTATTCAAACCACATCTCTTGTCATTGCTCTGAATATCACACACCTCTAGTGACGCCACACATACATAAGAAAAACACCCACATAAGCGCAAAGGACATGGGACTTGAACATCCACCAGTGAATCTGAAGTTTGGACTTTGTGACGAGCAGATCCCAAGTGGTAAAGATCAGTGACGGCATTTCCTCCAGACTGTCTCTGAACACAGACGTTCCACAGGGATGTGTTCTCAGCCCCATCCTATCCTCCCTGTTCACTCAATGAGCAATGAGACACAGCTAACATATTGTCTGCAAGTGTGCTGATGACACCACCATGGAGAAAAGACCAAGGAGATCAGAGTGGTGCAACAACAGTTCCCTCTGACTCAACACTAGAAAAACTAAGGAAATAGCCACACCCTTTTATAAATCATTGGTGAGCATCCTGACTGGGTTTGTATGTAAGCATCTGACCTTCGGAGAGACATAACAGAGCTCGTTATTGGCAATAAACTCCCAGTCTTACAGGACATCTTCCATACACAATGTCTGTGGAAGGCTCTCAGAATTACCCAGCACATCGGCTGTTTACCAGACGGCCATCAGACAGACGATCCCTCAGCATTGCATCCAGAGCTGTCAGGTTTCTACCTGCAGGCCATTAGGCTCCTGAACAAACTGTAATCCAGTCATTACTCCTTCTTCCACTCTCTCGCTCCTGCCTCCACTGCCTCCCACACACCGGTCACCTCACCGACAACTCACAGGCGCTCGCCGACAATTTATTCACATGTTTCTGCCACTTTTTCTGCCATGTTGCAATGTTTCTTGGCCACTATTACCACTTTACTGCCACCAAGGACTAAAACCTGTGCCTGTGCAAAACAGCGGTCATATTTATTATCCATTGTACACAGGACTGCATCCAATTTAATTGTAGATTTGTACATTAAATAAATTGCTAATTGCTGTTTTGTATTGCTCATCATAATCTCCTGTGTCTGTAGAGGATTGTTTAAAATACTACGTCTAGTCACAGCTACTGTTTATTTTACCTCATTGTACTCACTCGTCCGGGCTTATATATATATATATATATATATATATATATATATATATATATATATATAATTTTAAAATCACACAGTTCATGAGCCTCAGAATAAACATTTCAATCTACAATTGTCATAAATAAACAATAAACATTAAACTGAATTGCTTCATGCTGGTAACTAATTACCTCGTTAGCATCTAGCATTTTCGGATGTATGTCCATACAGATGTATCTTATCTGTTTATTTACCAATGCAATTACAAAATCTTTTGTCGGCAATCATTATTTCAGTCGGATGTACTGTTTTATTCAAAATTGTGCAAACAACAAAACAGGAGCAAAAAATGTCAACGTAGACTAGGGCTTGAGCTACACACTGGAAATAAATTAATAAAATTCAATTCAAATAAATTTTATTTGTATAGTGCTTTCAACAACAGTCATTATCACAAAACAGTGTTACACAGTCAAAAGAAAATTATTGAAGTGTGTATGAAATGTGAATGTGTGTGAATCAGAATGATGAGATCGTCCCTGATGAATGAGCCGAGGGCGACGGTGCTGAGGGGAAACTCCCTGAGATGGTAAAAGACCTCGGTGTGATTATAGATTCCAGTCTTTCATTTGAAGCGCATGTAGATAATATCACCAGGATAGCATTCTTTCACCTCAGTAATATTGCCATTTTGATTCATACACATTCACATTCCATACAAACTTAAATAATTCTTTTGATTGTGTAAAGCTGCTTTGACGATGAAAATTGTTAAAAGCGCTATACAAATAAAATTGAATTGAATTGAATAACTAAAAGGGAGAGCCAGAAGGAAACAAAGACATGAGGGGGACTGGGATGTAAAGCGACCAGTCACTCCACCATCAACAAACATGGAACTTAAGTAGAGTACTAAACAAGAAAATTACACAAGAGACCAGGTGAGTCACAGTGGCTGGCAGCAGGTGTAATCTAGCACCTTTGAGGCACTTCCATAATATTGCGACAAACACCGAAGTACCCCGACATTGCAAAGCAACAGAGTGGACAGAGTGTCCAAGCAAGTTGGAGGAGGAAATAAAGTTTTTTGTGCCTCAAGGAGGGAGTGATGCATTCATCACTGTGAGCAGGAGGAGCAGTGTGACCCACAATTCTGTTATTGTGGATTGATGCCCCCTGAATAGCAGTGAGACAGATCTCCAGTCTTAAGAAGGCATGGTGGCAGAGACACGTTTTCAGTGGTGCACAATAATTGGTGTCAATATATCTTTTTTTCAGTGGACAATGTTCTCAACAGACCTCCTCAACATTTGGCCAGCTGTCTCAAATATCACCGCAGAGGCTGTGCTGTCGGCCTTTGACTCTAGTTTTGCTTCCACTTCACCCTTCGGTATGGGCTTGGTGGAGAGGTCATCATGTCTACATCTGGTCTGGGCTCTGGACAGCACTGAAGAGCTGCTGTCAGTTTTTGGTTTAACCCTTTCAAGAAAAAAATATTTTTGCAGGAAGTCCTGCCATCAGTGGGTCATGGTGGTTCCGAAGCTGCCCCATCTGCCTCCAGTTCTCCAGCCTCTACTCTATGTTGTCCCACACCATCTCTCAGGGATCATTCAGCAGCTCCAGAGGTGAACAGCTTATCATGGAGATGTACTTCCCGTGCTGGATGCTGTAGTCCAGCAGCCTCCCAGTGCCATCCTAACAATCAGTACATCGCTTTCTATCTCATTTGTATTGAGTGATTTCATGAAAAGTCACCCCCTGTCTCAACAAATCTTTGCTTAATTAATACAAATGCGTGACGTCCTGGGGCTTTGTCGAATCACTGCACGAGCTAGAGGGATAACAAAGAGAAAACAAATATATCAGGTCTTTTAGTTCAGGAGAAAATTGCAGCGTGCATTATCCAGCAGTTTTTTTTCTCTCCTCTGAACTCATGAAGAAAAACCATTTAACAAAAAAGGCGAGAAAGAACGAAGAAGAAAACCTCGTTAGGGACCTAAAGCAGATTATTTGCTGAAATGAAAGCAGGTAGGAGAGAAAAGCTGATGTGCCATTATTGTGTTTTTTTCCCACACAACAGTGGAAAAGATTAATATCTGGAGCTGAAATGGATAATAATATCTGAAATGTATTTCCCCTAGAGGCAGAAGCCGGAACTGCATCCAGGACACGACCCGAGATGAAGAGATGGGTTTCTTTCACTCTCTCTCTCTCTCTCTCCCTCTCTCTCAGTAATATCACACACTCGATGAGCGCGGTGATGAGAGCACACATCTTCTGGATGTTTCTGAAAACAGAAGAGGAGCACAAACACAAAATGCTGCCAGGCTGAAACAGAAAAACACTCTGAGCTGAACTGTTTCATTCATTACTGAGGGAAATGACCTTCCTATGACCAGTTTATAATAAAAAAGAAATAGAATAATTATAGAATACTACTACAACTACTGACATTTATAATAATAATAATAATAATAATAATTATTATTATTATTATCTGTAGGCCCGTTTATACATTTAAAATGCTGCTTAGTGTTTAACAATGAAAATAATAAATAAAATAAACAATAAAAATGCTACAAACAAAAGGACAATGAGGAAAAAATAGACCAGAAACCAAAAAAATAAAACAAACATGAAATACCATGAAACAATAACAGTATGTTACACACGTTATGTTTCTAAGCTGATACGTGTCTTTGAAATGGGCGTGTCTTTCCATGCCATATATGGACTCATGTTAGCTTATGTTAGAAAACAGCTAGCAATGACATTTAAAAACTATAAAGTATAAAGTATTGTTTAAAAAATCAGTTAAAAGAAAGATGCACATTTAAATATCATGGACTTTATGCCTTCTGTTTCCTTATATAAAAATAAAGCCACACCCACATTCCCATATATGGCTTGAAGTGAATAAATGTAATAATCATAACCTATTAAAATTTGCCAATTACGGACTGAAAACTGGATTTTTGTCACATCGCAGATCTTATTTTTTCCTAATTCTATTGTTTTAACTCTTTTTTTGTTGTTTTTGGCACATATGATAGAAATAAACGTGAATAAATCTGACATGATGCTACCATCGTTGTGATACCATCGGTGTGCTACCATCGGTGTGACGGCGTGAAGAGGTTTTATCTTTAATTCTGAGGATCTAATGGAAGCCTGTTTAATGTTTGTTTAGATTTAAGGCTCATTTGCATATTTAAATGAGTTCTGCGCTTTAATTAAAGCACCATGTGATATGTGTAGTGACGCTAAAACTGCAGGGTTCAAAATAAACCGGAGACTGTGAGTCATCTGTGTCAGTTTTAATTTGAACACAGACACACACATTATTCCTTCTTCATCATCACAGAGGCGCTCAATCTGCCACCAATAACGTGAGCATGGAATGCACAGATCAGCTCACAGACAAAGGATTACCTTTTTTTTGCCATCAAGAACTACATCTTACTGAAAATGGTACAGAGTAAAGCCGGATTTAGCCTTCTGGGATTTGAACCAATGACCTTCTGGTCACTAATCACTGATACAGGACTGAGCCAGCCTTGTGTGTACCAGAGAGAGAGAGAGAGAGACTGTCTTTCATGTGCAAACAAATCCAGATCCCATATCCAATTCATCAACAAACACATCACACACATACACACACACAGAGTGAGAGAGAGAGAGAGAGAGAGAGAGCATGCTGATGAGTTAACACTTTACTACACACACTCATGACCTTTCATTTCCTGCTCTCTCTCACTCACTTTTAGAATAATCACATGAGAGAACTTGACGTTTTTTAAACCAGGTTTTTATTTCCATCTCTAGTGAAAGAAGTTGCACTCTGCCCCCTGCTGGCCAATGTTGCCCCTATTGGCCTGCTGTGCCCCCTGCAGGCCCATGCTGCCCCCTGCTGTCCAATACCAGCCCTGTTGGCCCACAATGCCCCTATCTGCCCTCTGTACCCCTTCCAGTCTCGTGCCCCCTTCAGGCCCACACTCCAATGCTCCCAGCTGTTCTACACTGCCCCCTACAGGCTCACACTGCCCCCGAAGCCCTTTTGAAAGACATGTTTTTGGCCATTCAGTGAATCTGTCTATAAATCTGTCCACCTGGAGCTGATTATTTCGAGCTCAGTTAGCTGTAGCAGTATAAAGACTGCTTCTGTGTTGATTTCTGTTTGTTTAAGTTTGATGAATATGAATATGTTTGAGTTTTAGTTACAGTTTCATCCTGAAATTATCACAAGGTTAACATGAGGAATAAAAGGACAGTGTTTTTTTCCTGCTCGTCAACACAAACCATGTCCTGATTACACTGTAAACCCTAAAGCTCAAAGTAATTAAACATATTGATTACTGTTAAATTAAATAATTACAATTAGTTTAAATTAATAGACGTTGATGAGTATTTAGAACTTTATGGTATTTAACTTTATGGTGTTTGTAGAAATGACACTTTTCAAGTTAGCTGAACAAATTTGATATTTTAAGTAATCGTAAGTACTTAAGTAACAGTAACTGTCACCTTAAAGTTCCACCAACTTAAAATCTTTCAGACTAGTGATTTTGTGTCTGATGTCATCAGGGCAATAGGGCACTGGTGGCTCAGTGGGAGGTGTTTCACCTGCCATGTGAAAGGCCCGGGTCGATTCCCAACAACTGGATGAAGTGTCTGTCCCAAGCCCAGATAAAATGGTAGGGTTGTGTCAGGAAGGGCGTCTGGTATAAAACCTGTGCCAAGCTTGTGTGTGGACCGGATCGTCTGCTGTGGCGACCCATTGCAGCCGAAAGACCAACAACAATTTATTTGATTTGCAACAACTAAAAAAAAAGATAATTGCTATTAAATAGTATGAGTTAGGCGACTCAATACTGCAAGTAAAGAACGATTAATATGAAATGAGTACAACAAACTGTTCTGTTTACTTACAATTGGAAACATCATTGCTTAAAACATTTAATGTAACTGATTACCTCAATTTTTTTGAGTTTTGCCAACTTATTGGGGTTTACAGTGTAGTGATTGAGGGACAGCATGATCAGTGGGATGGAGAGAGACACATAGTTTCCTCACATTCAAGAGGGAAATATTTAAAATAACAAAAAAAAAAAAAACTAACTAAAAAAAATTCCAGGTAGCCAAGATCTTTTCATAACTACACATAAAGAAATTTCTTTTATGTTACTCATTTAATAACATTGATACCAAATTGTTTTGGCAAATAAGTTTTCTGTAAGGACATTAACATTAGGGGAAGGAGTCTTCAGTCACAGAGGTAAAGCTGTAAATCATTTTTCAGACACAGAGGAGTGTACACTTCTTTGCAGTTTCTCAGTCACATTGCAAGCGGAAAGATTTTTGGGTCTTATTAAAAATGATGCAATGTTATTATTTAATAATCTATAAATTTTCGTAAATTTTTGTGAGAGTATTAAGACTGTAGAAAAACTGCAGATTAATGCTAAGCAGTTTGCGGATTAACATGACAATCAAAGCGGGAACATATTCAGAAACACAAATTTTAAATTCTTCAGACCGTTCAGTTTATCCCAGTTTAGTTGTGAACACAGTGCATGGCTGCTCTACATCTCATTTTACCCCAATCTGGTGAGACGTCACGTCAGATGTTTATTTCTGTGAATGTCAATGCAGGAGATGTGAGCATGCACGCTTGAGCATTCAGCTGAATTAGGCATTCTGCTCGCTTGTGACATTTGGCTTGTAATTGATTTCTGCTTGTGGCTCCTGCAGGGGAAAATAAACAGGAATGAAATGTAGGTAGATGGCAGCGCCGGGCTCTGGAATCTGACAAGCTGGCATTTCGTGTGCAGGTGGAGTGACAGTCTGGCTGAAGAGATCCGGCGGTCCAGTCTGGACTTTCAGGAAGCTGGAACGGAAAGAACCCGAAAGTCTTAGCAGCTTAGCGGGACATGACAGAAGTATTTTCATCCATCCAAATAATCACCTTTCACCCTAACTTAATGTCTGCTACTGTTAAACACCAGCATGCTCGTTTAGCCAAAGCTAACGGAGACACAACATGTTGGAGTTTTGGTTTGCTAACTGACTAACACCAGACCACAACATGTTGGAGTTTTGGTCTGGTGTTAGTCAGTTAGCTAATAAACACTGATCAAATGTAAAATACACATTCTATAATCGTCTGTAGCCTTTTTTCCCCTTAAGTACAATTAAGGAATTGATCTGGTAATAAACTGTGTGTGTTTGAATGATGAGATGGTATCTTATATAGGAAGATGCAAGTAAATATGTTCACACTATGGAACTTAAAGCTTTTCTTCCATGACAGTTTTCATCATTGTTGCCTTAAACATTTCGATTGTGGCGATTGTGGTGCTAATTGCTAGCTGAACTCAGTCATAGGAGGAGAAATTGGAGCTTTTATCACAGGATTAACCTTAACGCTCCGTATCCTTCAGCTGTCATTCTGCAGAAAGCCACTGAAATTGTTACCTAATCTCCAGAATGGCCTTGAAGCCTGAACATTTTTTCAGCATATAATCGGAAACGCGTCACCTCCGCACGGTGTCATAATACTGACATAGAAACATGTCAGAAACATGAACAGGGTTAGAATCAATCAATGAAGGCAGTGAAATGATATGACAGAATAAGGGGCTACGGGTTAGGGGTCGGTCAGTGGTTAAGGCATTGGACTAGGGTTCAGAAGATCCCAGGTTCAAATCCCATGACCAACAAGTTGTCCCTTTTGGGCCCTTGAGCGAGGCCCTTAACCTTCCACTGCTCGGATATATAATGAAATAAAAATGTAAGTCGCTCTGGATAAGGGCGTCGCCAAATTATTTAATGTAAATGTAGAATAATAAATAGGGTTTAACTGAAATGGGTATGGGGCAATGTTGCTTCATGCTGAACTCTGAAAGGATGGAGCTGAACCTCAACTCCACAGGAGAAAGTCCTGAATGTGTGTCATGGGAGATCACTTAAACACCTGGTGAAGTCACATGGTACAAAATGTCCAGTAGAAATCAGAGCTGTGTATAATAGTGAAAGTAAGAGCATTTACACACACACACACACGGTGTGATTAGAACTCACAGGTTTGGGACTAAACAGCTGTGTGTTCATAATAAAACCACTTGTCAGTGAGACTCCTCAGTAAAAAGTCTGATGACCTGATGAGTCCAGACTGAGCCTAGTCCACTGTACAAGCCTCTGGAGACAGTGTTATGATGGGGTTGCTTCAGTCGCTCAGGTCGAGACTCAGCAACGTTATGTGGAAATAAAATGAAGTACCACCTGAATGTACTGAATCACCAGCACATCACATCTACGGAGGGTTTCTTCTTCCCTGACGGCACACGCCGTGAGAGAGCGGCTCTGGGAGCACGAGGACTCATTTACACACATGAACTGAACACCCTGGCAGTCTAACAAAATATTAGTGTTTAAGAGGTTTTTGGGCAGCAGTGTAGGTGAGAGATATAAAACAGGGAGAGTACTAGACAGACAGATAAACAGATAATACTGAACACTGCTATTAAAATATGAGTTAAGCAAAAACTATAGTTGGAATCCAGAATGTCTCTCTCTCTCTCACACACACACACACACACAGAGGACATATCGAGCATGATATTGATTTTTAACACTTCACTTCATCTTCACTTTCTTTTCATTTGTCTCCACAGGCCTGGTGTCTGAAAGCTGAACTCTGCTGTCCTTCATGAAGAATAACTCTCGCTCTTATTCTATTCATCTTATTTTAGCATGGATGGCTCAGTTATTAACTGTTTATAACCCACAGTACAGAGCTGGTGAGTTCTGGTCTTTGATTGGTCAGAATCTGCTGATTAATTCTCTATAACAGCAGCTCTGACAGTAGTGCAGGGTGATATTAATGTGCTTGCTCTCATACATTATCTTAAAACTCAAGGTTTTTTTGTAATCGAAAAGAGTTGCTTGTGTTTTCTCAGTAACATGACAGTCGTGTTGAGGATTTCTTACATCATCTCAAGTCTCTCTTTATGAACACACTGCGCAGATTTAAGTCTCTCTACGATAAAGCTGACTCTAAAATAAAAGTTTAAATAAGTAAGGAGTAAAGCTGGAAGACACGCCCACGCATAGCTGAGATATTCAGGTGAGAAACCTAAAGACACTGATCATCACAATTCACTGAGCTGAACAGGTGAACCTGCTCTCACCCCCCAACATGTCGTCTAATTGGTTTCTGCCAGATTGGCTTGTTCCTTGATCTCACACTGGGCTGAACCAACTGGAAGAAGCAGGAGACACAAAGGGAAGTGAGCTGTTTATTGCTTTTCCAGGCGGCAGGATGTTATCCAAACTGCAGCAACCAGACCGAGCCAAGAGTGGAGAGGAAGAGGAGCCAATCTGAGTGCCAGCCAAAACTTCTCCCACCTCACATACCTCCAACCTCACACACCTCCAAGCTAAAAAACCTCGAACCTAAAAAACCTCCAACCTCACACACCTCCAACCTCAAACACCTCACACACCTCCAACTCAACCCCTAACCCATGCCTTAAAACCCTCAGCCACCCCAACATTTAACCCCTCCCACCTTAACCTCACATCGTGTATCTTTTGCATTTCTTACAAACATATTTTTATTGGTGTTTTTGATCCTGTACATTCCAGTCCATTACTTTTTATTGTCTAACATTTTATTACTTGCATCATTTTGAGCGCCAATAAAAAGTGCTTATAATACATTTATTATCAGTCGAAAAATACATAGTGCTGTACATATGGGGCTATAGTAGCTTAAACATTTTATCTCGCTCTCTCTCTCTCTCACACACACACACACATCATGTAAACCTTCCATCCATTCAGTTATATTTTCCACATCAATATTTACTTCAAGTAAATACTCCACGTGGTATATATTTGTTGGGCATTTTTGTGTTGTGTGTGTGTTGGTGTTTACTGTTGTGTGTTGACTGACTGTGACTCTGTCTCAATCCAGAGGAGTTTAATAAGCTAATAAATGTGATAAATCATAAAGGCAGTGTGATGTGAAGGATGAGGAGCTGAACGTATTAGAGGAGAGTTCTTTGTGTATGTGTGTGTGTGTGTGTGTAGCAACTCTGCAAGACGTCACATGTTCAGCTGTTTAACTTTCCTCCAAAAAGAAAGAAACAAATGTTTTATTTATTCTCACAGTAATTTAGTTCAGTATGGGGCAGAAAATGAGGAAATTAACACAGTCGAGGTTTCTGTCTCTCTCTGTGTCTCTCTCTCCCTCTGTCTCTCACTCTGTCTGGGGAGTTTAGTTCTGCTGTTTCTGATTCTTTATTAGGAGAAAAAAGGTTCTGTGTTTTATTTTGTTGATGTTTCGCTTTATATTACGTTACATACACTAACACCGTTTCTTAAAAATAGATTAAATAAATACAAACAAGGAGGATCAGGAACCAGATGAGTCTCCTAATGTTATCTATCTATCTTTCTGTCTGTCTGTCTGTCTGTCTTTCTGTATTTATTGCTCTATACCAAAGTGCTGTGGCTGAAACCTGTGGAGAAAAAGTGATGAACCTCTAACACCTGGTTGATCAACAACGCTGAACAGAATCAACAAATCAGGACAAGGACGGTATTTTTAAGTCTTAGTTAGGATGATTAACACACAAATCATTTTTAATAAAACATAAATCCAATAGTACTTGGCCGAGCTGTGACTCAGAGCTGGAGACTGATGTTGACTCAGTTCAGCTGCATTAATGTTTATTGTCTGATCTCTCTCTCTTTCTTACAGGATTTTAGAAATAAAACTGCTATAAGTATCTAATGACAAGCACACTCTCTCTCTCACACACACACACACTTAGACTTACTAATGCAAGATTTATTATGTTTATCTGAACATTTTTGATTAAACATTAAGTGATAAAATGTTAAAAAGAAACACAAGCAGACAGGGAGACACAGACAGACAGACAAGTGCTTTAAAAGACAGACAGGTGAAGCTGTTCTCTGAACTTGTCTCATTTCCGTCTCCTTCAGTTTCTCGTCTCCTTCTTATTCTCCACACAGAATAAATCTGAAAACAGCACAAAGGTGTGTTAATGACATGCCTGTCCACCGCTCCGCTGACTCGTTCTGCTGATGCAGTGAATGAAAATCCCAGTTCCAAATGATTTACACTGTGAAATATCCTAACTAAGATTATTACGTCACAAGTATTACGACAGAGAGACGCTTTTTAAACACGTTCTCCTCATGATGGTTTTCTGCAGGACTGCGTGTCACAAGCAGCGCAACTTTTTCAGGTTTTAAGTGTTTCCTGTTTTTATTACTGCTCTGTAACCCTGAGTGATTTGTGCTGAACGACACGATGGAGAATTCCACGAGCCTCGTTACAGCTCATCCGCTGCGTGATGGATTTCTCTGGTTTATTCAGGCAGGTGAAGATTCATGAGGACAAAGGCAAAGGTCCAAGCAGAATAAAAATCTCACCCGAGGAAGCTGTTGCTCTGATTGTGAATGAAACACGCGACACCTCGTTACATCTGCAGCTTCACGCGACTCCGGCGAACATCGACTCGCTCGTTTCTCCTGGCCTGGAAGACTCCGAGGACAGACGGCATGAATTCAGAGGATAATGTGTGTTTTATTCTTCTCCAACAGGGTCTAATTAAACTCACCGCTATCTATAATTACATCTCTGCTCATTTGTGAGGCAAAGAGAGTGAGACAGCCTGTTTCTCTCTCTCTCCCTCTCTCTTATTTATGGTGTAATTCTTCATTACTCAGCGTTCTCGGTCTTATTGTTTACCCATCTGCTGTAATTGACATCCTGGGCCTTCATACTTGTATGCCACCTGGGGACATAAGCAGCCCACACACACATACACACACACTCCAGCACAGGATAATAAGGTGTAGAAGTGCTCTGAGCTTCACCTGTCCATCCTCTGGACATTATAATGATTATTTTACACACCCACACACACAGAAATCAGAAACCTCTCACCACACATAGTACTCCCTGTCCCCCCAAGTATTGGCATAAAGTGGGGGCCAATACTTTATGCAGCACAACAGCTGAGCTATCGTCATACACAGTGGCCTGTGTGATGGGTGGAGCTGATAAACTAGTGATCCAGCTGGAATCCCAGGAGAAAATGTCCAATCCCAAACGAGACAAATAGCACATCATAGCGTCTCAAACCTGTGATTACACACTTTGTGCATTTGGAACTTGCATGTTTACACATGCGAGTGCACACCCTGTGAGTTCAGAACCTGCGAATTCAAAACCTGCGAGTGCACACCCTGCGAGTTCACAAGCTGCAAGTTCAGAAACTTCGGAACATGCAAGTGCAACCCCTGCGAGTCAGGCCATTAATCAGAACAAAGCTAAAGAGCGAGAAAAAGAATAAACCCCAACAAGTGCCAAGCTGGAGAGAAAAAAAAGTCTCTGCTGTCCTCCGTCCTGTTCGATCTGAACTGGAACGTGGGCGGGCGCGAGTAAAGAACACGGACGTGTGGAATATTATCCGCAGTGTAAAGCGGGGACAGCTTGGAAAAACAAGCAGCAGGACACGGAGAGGCGGCGCAGCCCCAGCTGAGCAACGAGACCACATGAGGCCGAGTAATTAATGAGATCACACGGGGACACGGCGAGGGTCTGAGATAGCGTATGCCCGTTCTCAGCTTCATGAGCGTCTCTTTCCTCCTCCGTGGGAGAAAACGCCACATGAAGCTCAGCTTATGTTGCACAAAGTGATTATTTTAGTCTTAAAAAGTGACTGCAGAGATGTGGATTTATTTCCACAGTCCCTTCGAGACTGAAAAGGGATCTTCTGAGATGGAACACTAGCTGAAGATTTAATCCCAGGATATTTATAATGCTCTTGTCTTAAACTGAAGACAATATTGAAATTGTTGCACCAAACAGAGATGACGGATCAGATCACGCTTCTTCTGATCAGACACCGAGTTCCACCACTTTATACTTCTGTAAGCTCCACCCCCTCTGCTCTATTAGCCTCAGGTGGGAAAGAGTGTCCGACACATCATGTCTCCAGTTACCCCAGTACTAGAACTCTACGCCTCAACATTGTCTTAAACACTTTTAGCTGGAATTAGATCGAGAAACTTGTCTCATATTGTTACGTTCTCAATTACCTGCTGTCCTCAGACCTCAGAGGGTTCAACCCCTGAGGCAACTCAACTAGGAAAACCACATCCTGGTCTCTACACAGGGGCTCGTGCATTTCAAACATACAAAAGAAATGAGTCTAAAAACAGACACTGACAACAAAAACTACAAACAAACAACAAAGAGGAGTAAAGATGCCTGACAGGTCAAACTGGAACAATTATTACATTAGACGGCAAAATCTGTGCTGGTTGTCATTTGAGAAGACGAAACTTCTCCATCATATTAATTTCACCTTGTTACCAAAAACTAATAACTTATTTAATTGCTCCTTTATATTTCTTTCAACACTCCATTAATTTCCATAAACGGAGAATTTGTAGAATGACATTTGCGTCGCAGATGAAACTCAGACTGAGTTACACTTCAGGGCAAAAACTATTTATTCATTCAGTGGTTTAATTATCTCCATTCAGGATGTTGTACGAGCGTAAACAGCTCATTGATTTCCTGAAGTGAGTCAGCAGTTAAAGCCCGACCAGAGTATTTAAAAAAAAAAAAAAAAAAAAAAACTCATTTCAGACTCTGAGCATGGTGTCATGTCTTGGCCTGGACTTTTTCGCACTCGCAGCACAGAGAGGTTGTGTTGGTGCCACACTGCCGTCCTCAGCTGGATTTAAAGTTTCATACGGGAAGTGAAACGGGCTGACGATGCTGACACTGCTGACCGTGCAGCTCTCAGATGTTTCATCCTCAGCGTTAATTCTCTCTGATCTTCAGCGGTGACGGCAATCCATCAAAACAGAACCACAGCTCGCCACGCGTCATCGGAAAAACCTCAACAGATCAATGGAGCTTTGTGACATTTCGACTCTCAAGGACAAACCTACACTGAGTTTACAGCCTTCTGGGGGAAACCAGCCGTGTGGGAGGGAACAGTGCTCCCTGATTTTATTTTTAAATACAGTGGAAAATTAGACTCATTGATCACATTTCAGAAAGTCTTTCATAATGTGTGAGAACCAATCAGATTCAATATGCAAATGAGGGCCATGCCACACTTTTCTGAGGCCTTTTCATTTCTTTCACTGCATGAGAATCACTAAATTTAATAATATAGTATTAAATATAAAAACAGCAATAAAGAGACTTTAAATCTCTTTTTAAGTCTAAAGTAAAGATTTTGTTAAATGAAAGTACAATCTGTAACGGTTGTCTGAAATAACTGATGACACCGTGGTCTTCATTGTTTTCTGAACTGTCTTAGGCTCCTCCCTTTCTGCTAACTGGCTAAACTATATGTTATGCTCTGCTAATAATTGTGAACAACACTACATGACTATTGAACTTTACATTTAAGAAGTGTGTTTAAAATGAAACGCCGTATTGGCTAATGAAAAATCGCTAAGGCTTTTGCTAGCGTATATCCTTCAGACAGCAAAGTCATTCAGCAATTCCCTAAATGTGCTGGTAAATTATTAAGGGATGACTGTATGAGCAGAATTATAAAAAACAATACACTTAGCATCGATTCCTCTGAGCTCTGCTAAGAATAAACTTTAACATCGCATCACAACTCATGATCTTCAAACCATTAGAAAGTTTCAACTTACAAAAGCAAAAAAAAAAAAAACACGAAAAGGCAGCAGTGTTCATTTTTTATTCTCAACACCGCCGTCTCACACTGTGTCTGTTTCTCAGATTTAAATAAATAAATAAATACTACATATTGTAGAAGTATGCAATAATTAACTGTTGAACTTTTTTAGCTCAGGAAACTGAGACAGACCAGACAGAAACTCATGCTCGTAGCAGAACCGCCAGGGCTCAGGATGATGTCGTCGCTCAACAGGAGCAAAACGCGGAGGACTTTTACTGCAACTTTCCTTCAGAGATTCTGACAAAGCGACATTACAGCGAATTGCATCAGTGTCCAACAGACTGTCTCCACATGGACCTCAGCAACATGCTGCGTAAACACAACGACAAAACTGGGACAAGACAATCCTGCTACCAAGTGACATGTTCCCGGAGCGGGGACGCAGCCTGCTGGAAATTGGACGTATCAGACATCAGGATTCTTTTTTTTATTCTCTGAAGATCTGAAGTGGCAAGAAGCATTCTATTCAGTTTTATTTATGTAGAGCTTAAAACAATGTCAATGTTGCAAGGCAGCTTTACAGAATAAAAAAATTATGGAAATAAGTTATGATATCAGACCATCCCTGATTCAATTTCAATTCAATACAATTTTATTTGTAAAGCGCTTTTAAAAGTTGCTATTGTCGCAAAGCAGCTTTACACAATCAAAATAATTATTGAAGTTTGTATGAAATGTGAGTGTGTGTGAATCAGAATGATCTGATCATCCCTGATGAACGAGCCGAGAGCAAACTGTGCTGAGGGAAAAACTCCCTGAGATGGTAATAGGAAGAAACCTTGAGAGGAACCAGACTCAACAGGGAACCCATCCTCATCTGGGTGATAACGGATAGCAGGGATTGATCTGCACTCATACTGTGTGTTAGGAGGCTGGAAGTTCAGTATCACAGGAGATGTGTTTAAGTTCATATAGAGTCCAGTTGGTTATTGGAGGCTCAGGTAGACTGTAGGAAACGCCAGTCCTGAACTATCGAGAGACTGCATTCACGAGTCCTCAGTAGAGAGCTGTCTGCATCAGCCGAGGACAGGACCGTCTTCATGGCAAGTTAAGTTTATTTGTAAAGCACATTTCATACACAATAGTAATTCAAAGTGCAAAGTGCTTCATGGTAAAGTGCTACCGTCCCATCACCACACGCATCCCATTCACACTCGATCAATAATTCTAACTACTGACCGAACTATTAAACCACAAATAACTCAATACTATTAACCATGTACAATGATATTATAGATTTGTTTTCTGTAAGAAATATTTTAAATGCACTACAATTTAATTGCCTCACAATGTTTTGATTGATTCTGTTCAGTTAAACGTTAACTCAGATTCAAACTTGATCCCAAATCAGGATTTTTAAAAAACGCAAACATTCATCCATGCTCGGTAAAAAAAAAATCATCCCTGAAAAAAGACCATTGATAGCAGATACGTTAGTCAAAGGAGGAGTGCAGCTGTGTGTAGGTTTGTGCCTCTTCACAGAGTCCAAATATATCCAGATTTACTTGCTCATTGTTGTTATAGACAAAAAATAATAATAATCCAGCCGTGTGTGCTGATAAACTAAACACTGAGCTCTAATAGACATGGTGGAGGGTGAGGAGGGCAGGACAGTGCACATGGAGATGTGCAGCGGGTTCAGAGCTTCTGTTCCCCCAGGAACCCAGGTGAAGATTAACAGGAGAGAAATCAGAGCAGGTCTTGACAGAGGGGGACAGGGGGACAATCTGCACATTCTGCATACTCTGGCCATGTCTTTACAAATGATTTCACAGGATTTTCTTCACAGTGTGTGAAATGTCCTTAAGCTACACCTCTCATCTACTTAAAACTCCTCTTAACTAGTAATAAAATAATCATTTGATTAGCTTCTGGAGAAGTTCTAAGCTGCTGCTGAGGTTTCCTCACACACTCAGTGCTGCAGTCTGCTGCTTTTAGGAGAAGAATGAATAATATGTCTCATATTGTAATATAGAAACCCAGACATTCCAGAGGGTTCACATGCTTCTTCTCTTCTCATCCGTCCATCCGTCTACATCTCTCGCTCTCTACTCTCAGTCCCTTTTCATCTTCCTCTCTCTCCATATCACTTTATCCCATATGCTGTGTGTAACAAGGCGTGTGTGAGGTTCAGCTTCAATGACTGCAGCATATTAAATAAAAAAACCTGTGTGTGTGTGTGGGGGGGGGGGGGGGGAACAGAATATTCCTGTACAGAATTCCGGTGACTGTAGAGATGTTTGTGCAGATTTACAGGAAAATTTTAGAAATCTGCACAGACAACACAGGAGAATGTTTAGATAAATATACATCAAATATGTAAAACTAAAACCTAAAGATTAGATGTTAAGAATATTAATAAATGTATAATCCTAATGAACGACCCGCCCTGTAACACACACACACAGGCTGCAGAGGAAATTCTCGCCGCTCACACTGTTATATTCAACACTGCATTAATGTGAAGGGCTGAAAGGACGCGGCTCTTCATTGTACCTCCAGCTCCTCTCTCTCTCTCTCTCTCTCTCTCTAAAAGAGAAAATTCCACGTCTCCGTTTCACTCGGCATCGTCACGTTTCTCAGGCACGAGGACTCATCGCCGTCTTTTCAGACTCCTTTTCAAAAACCTCTTTCAGCATCTGAGAGAACAAAAATCATATAAAAACTCAGAGGGCTTTAAGATTAAAGCACACAAAAGAAACAGGATGCGTGAAACAACAACGCCCCCTACAGGACACTCGCAGGGGAAAGGGGAAAGAAATAGGAAGGAACTGAGCACTGCAAATGATTAAATGTAACATAAAAGTCAGATAATACAGGTGTATAAAACCTCTGCTGTTCCCAAATTGGCCCTAGTGTGTGTGTGTGTATGTTTGTGTGCGCCCTCTGATGGATTTGCACCTTGTCCAGTGTATACCCCGCCTCGTGTCCTAAGTCTCAAGGGATAAGCTCTGCCCCCGCGACCTTGTATACAGGATAAAGTGGTATAGATGTTGAGCGAGTGATTAAATGAGACCTACTAATCGGAGTAAAATAATCATCAAATTTCTTTAAAATATCTCAAAGACTTCTACGGCAGATTGAAACAGCGTTCATCATCCACACATCCTCGTGTTCAGTGACAGTAAAGCTTCTTCTTTTGTGACACTGCCACCTCCTGGAATCAAAATATCATCAAGATATGAAAATATCAACAGAACAAACATTAATGCTTTGTATGAGACGTGACACTTAAACACTCAACTCCACACTCAGCATTTCTGTTTATTAAACACTTAATAGATTTTAATACTCAAATCCTGTAAAAAAAATACAAATGCTTTCTACAAAACCAGACAACAAACATTAGTGTTATCACAAAGCCCCGGAATCATCAGCTCAACAGTCTATAAACACCACTCACACACACAATACAGGACACAGACACCTGCGTCTCACCCATCGTCCATTTCAGGCCCTCTTTAGAGAACCGACGACTGTCGCCGCTCGCGTCTCCACAATCAACCTCTCCATGTGTTTATCATCGGATCGAATCGTCTCACTCAGACACACACGAAGAGGACGAACAGATTAATGCAGGTGAAGAAAAGGGACTCATTAATAAAGCTACTGATGTAAACATTTCCTACATTTTCACATTTATATCCAGACTGTTTATTCCAGTAACGCTGCTCTGTGACCGAGTCCAGCGTCTAGGAAATTTCACAAATAACATTTAATTCTATTTAATCTAATAAAGAGGAGCGTTTATCATGTAGATGATTCTGAGAATTATGAACATCGCTTTCTTTTTTCTTTAAAAAAATTTGATTAAAGTTATTTTATTCATTCTGGAGAGCGAACATGAGGAATAACTCGGAAAGAATCTGAGAGCAGTAAATGTATACACACACGCACACAGTGTGCTGATGTTGCAGTTGTTACAGTACAGGACAGTAAACAATTAGCTTAAAAGCTGGGCTTTTTTTTTTAGAGAGAGAGAGGATATAATACACTAAAAGGGTCCTTGCATACACAATACAATCTGTGTGTGTGCGCGAGCCATTCACATTAAATTAAGACATTATTTACCCCATACTGCCCTCCTCGTATCCTCACACACACACACTCCAGCACACACAGCACGAGTCCTTCACTGCTGAAAGAGACAGTCGTGTGTATGTGTGCTATAAGCTCGATGAGCAGGTGCTTCTGTTGCCTGTGTAGTGGACATGGTGTGTGGATTGGGACACACCCACACTGGACAAGATGTAAAGGCGAGCGAGTGTGTGTGAGTGTGTGTGTGTGTGTGTGTGTCAGGTATGTGAAGCCTCTCTGCAGGAACCTCGGGTCTGAGAGGTGATGATCAGGTTCCTCTGTCAGAGCTCCTCACTCGCTCGTCCCCGTGTCCCCCTGAGACAGTTGCACGCTGTGCCGGGGTCAGACGGCTGTCTCACTCTCTCCATGTCGGGGTGAACAGCGGGGTCTCCCACCTGGCGATCTGCGTACGACTGAGAAACACACACGTCATGTAGAGAGGGGACGACTTTTTAAACTGAGCAGTATTACTCTTCTGCAATTTCTTGGAACTAGATTATTGTATTGTTTTTTCTTTTCTATTGTATTTATACACTATACTGTCTCAATTTTTTTATTTGCACAATTTTTTTTTCTTCGCTGCTGTAACAAAGACATTTCCTCCTTATTGTGGGACGAACAAAGGTGTGTCTTATCGTACAGAGATCAGGTGTGTTTATTACTGTGTAGTAACCATCGCTTCAGTGTAGTGGACTGCTGAAGTGTGTTTATTATTTACTGAAGGTAATTACAGATGTTTATTACTGTATAATGGTATTGTTTATTACTGTTTTATACCCTGCTTTATCATTAGCATTATGTGTTAGTAGAAGTACCAGTAGTGGTGTGTAGACTAACAAGAAGAGTAACAGGACTATTAGTAACAGTAGTATCAGTAACAGTACTAACGCTAACACTAGCATTAGTAGAAGAGTTATTGCTGAGAGCAGCAACGCTGCGTGTAGGGCCCGGTACCGAAACACAACAGCTTCTGGCACCGACCGAATGACTTCAGTACCATGGAGAGCTCAGGACACTTCGTCATTCTGGAGCACATTTCGATCCCTAAAGCCGTGAACCTCCAGCATCAGAGAGCCAATGACATCGCAGTATGTATTAAAGCACCAGAGACAGTGTGTGTGTGTGTGTTACCAAGATGGCGCCGGTGAGGTCGGCTGCCGTCGCGACTGCTCCGACCTATTTTTCCTTGTTTTCGCTTTTTAAGTTAACTTTCAATAACTTTAATCCGGCTAATTCACCATCATTGAGTGCATTAAGTACAATAGAGATACTCTTATTTCTATTGGTTTACAATGTACTCACAATTCGACGTTTTTAACTCCGGATTCGAGCTGGCCGAGTGAGATCCTGAGGGAAAACAAAGGACGCGACGCGAAGCGGTGGCCCCGAGGAAAACGAGCCGGCGTCAGGAACAGGCTGAGAGCCCGTGCACACCGCACACCTCTGCCTAGCATCCTGCTTGCCAATGTCCAGTCACTGGAGAACAAGCTCGATGACCTCAGGGCCAGGATAAAGTTCCAGAGAGACATTCGGGACTGCAATCTTCTCTGCTTCACCGAGACATGGCTGAACCCAGCGGTGCCGGACCACGCCATCCAGCCGGCCGAGTTCTTCTCGGTTCACCGCATGGACAGGACACGGGACTCGGGGAAGACAAGGGGAGGCGGCGTGTGCTTAATGGTGAACAGCAGCTGGTGCAACAGCGCGAGCGTTGTTCCTCTCGCACGCTCCTGCACACCCAACCTGGAACTATTAACTATCAAATGTCGTCCTTTTTATCTTCCTCGGGAGTTTACATCGGTCATAATCAGCGCCGTTTATATTCCGCCACAAGCGGACACGGACACTGCCTTATGCGAGCTGCATGAGGCACTCACACAGCACCAGACACAACACCGGGACGCTGCGCTTATTGTGGCGGGGGACTTTAACAGTGCCAACCTCAAACGTGCAGCGCCAAACTTTTATCAGCACATCACCTGCCCGACCAGGGGCGAAAGGACACTGGATCACTGTTACACATCAGTTAAAGACGGCTACAAGGCACAATCTTGTCCACCGTTTGGGAAATCTGACCATGCCGCCATCTTCCTCATGCCAAGATATAAACAAAGGCTTAAACAGGAACTTCCGGTTCAGAGGAAGGTCGCGCGCTGGACGGACCAATCGGTGGCTGCGCTTCAAGAGGCACTCGATGACGCAGACTGGGACATGTTCCGAAACAGCTCCGATGACGTCAGCGTGTTTACGGAAGCGGTTGTGGGATTCACCGGGAAACTAGCGGATGATACCGTACAGAAAACGACCATCAGAACGTTTCCCAATCAGAAGCCGTGGGTGGATAAAACCATCCGCGACGCTCTGAGATCTCGCGCTGCTGCCTACAATGCGGGACTTGCATCGGGGTACATGGACTTGTACAAGGCTGCGGCATATAACGTCCGGAAGGCGGTGAAGGAGGCGAAGCAGCGCTACGGGAGGAAGCTAGAGTCACAACTCCAACAGAGTGACAACCTGTGGCAGGGACTAAGAACGATAACGGACTACAAAGCTCCAACATCCGGTATGACAAACGCGGACATGACTCTGGCAGACGAGCTGAACACCTTTTATGCTCGCTTCGAGGCTGCAGCTAAAGACGCTAGCGTTGCTAATGCTAGCGCTGCTAATGGCTGCAGACAGGAAGTCATTGCCAGCACCGGAAACGCGTTTATCATCTCTGAGCATGACGTGAGGAGAGCCTTCAGGAGAGTGAACACCAGGTAAGCAGCAGGACCAGACGGCATCTCAGGTAGAGTCCTCAGAGCCTGCGCAGACCAGCTAGCACCTGTGTTCACAGAGATATTCAACCTCTCCTTATCTCAGTCGGTGATCCCCACATGCTTCAAAGAGTCCATCATTGTTCCTGTTCCGAAGAAACCACATCCTGCTTCCCTCAATGACTATCGACCTGTAGCCCTCACATCAGTGGTGATGAAGTGCTTTGAACGGCTGGTCAAAGACTTCATCATCTCCTCACTACCAGACACACTAGATCCACTTCAGTTTGCCTACCGTTCAAACCGCTCTACAGATGACGCAATCGCTCATCTACTCCATACTGCTCTCACTCATCTGGACACTAGAAGGGGGAATTATGTGAAAATGCTTTTTATCGACTACAGCTCAGCATTTAACACCATAATTCCCTCTACACTCACCAACAAGCTGGAGCACCTGGGACTCAGCTCATCTTTATGTCAGTGGATCTCCAATTTCCTAACGGGGAGACCACAGGCAGTAAGGATGGGTGGACATGTCTCAGCACCATCACCCTCAGCACTGGAGCCCCACAGGGGTGTGTTATGAGCCCTCTACTGTACTCTTTGTACACTCACGACTGCGTAGCCACTACCAACTCCACCACCATCATCAAGTTTGCTGATGACACCGTTGTGGTGGGCCTGATCACTGACAACGATGAGACGGCCTACCTGAAGGAGATTGGAAATCTGGAGAACTGGTGTCAGACGAACAACCTCCTTCTCAACGTCAGCAAGACAAAGGAGTTGATGGTGGACTTCAGCACAAAGCAGAAGAGGAACTACCAGACCCCCGTCATCAACAAGAGCCCAGTGGAGAGAGTGGACAGCTTCCGTTACCTCGGTGTACACATCACGCAGGACCTGTCTTGGTCCTGTCACATCAACACCGTGGTGAAGAAGGCCCGACAGCGTCTCTACCACCTCAGACGCCTGAGAGACTTCAGACTGCCCTCCAAGGTGCTTAGGAACTTCTACTCCTGCACCATAGAGAGCATCCTGACGGGAAACATCACGACCTGGTTCGGGAACAGCACCATGCAGGACAGGCGAACTCTTCAGAGGGTGGTGCGATCAGCTGAGCGCATCATCCACACCGAGCTCCCTGACCTGCACTCGATCTACAGCAAGCGGTGCTGGACCAAGGCCAGGAAGATCATGAAGGACCTCAGTCACCCCAGCAATGGACTGTTCTCCCTGTTGAGGTCAGGAAAGCGATTCCGCTCCCTGAAGGCCAACACAGAGAGACTGAGGAGGAGCTTCTTCCCGCAGGCGATACGGTCTCTTAATCAGTACAACACACAGTACTGATCCATTTTGCACATCCACACATGCTTCTGCACTCACTCTGGACACTCTGGACATTCAGGACATTCGCTCACTAGTCCTCACTGCACACCTGCTCACTCCTCCTCTGCTAGTCCTCTGAACTGCACACCTGCTCACTCATGGGCATTATGCACATAAGTCACTTTAAATATGCACACAAGCCACTTTAACATGTCACTTTACTGCATATTTGCACACCCCTGGACATTCCGTTCCTTTTGTTCACCCCATTTCAGTATTTTTATTTTCTACTTGTACAATTACAATTCACATTGCAATATTTTCCACTTGTACACTTAATGTATAGTATAATGTATAGTCTTTACTCACTTACATTGTATATTTTATATTCTTACATTTTACATTTTATATTCTATATTTTATATTTTATTTTATTCTCTTAGGTCAGGGCAGTTGCCTAAGCATTTCACTGCATATCGTACTGTGTAGGATTGTGTATGTGACAAATAAAATTTGAATTTGAATTTGTGTGTGTGTGTGTGTGTGTGTGTGTGAGACATTTCCGAAGGCTTGGCCACAGTGTGAACATAATCAAAACCAAATCTATAAAAACAGAACACCACGAATAAATTCTGCTCAGAGCAGGAAGCAGCTGAGCTCATTGAGGAACAAACCTCAGCCATTTTCCTCTTCAGCATCACCAGACTGTACTGAGGATGCCGCTGTGACTCGGCTGGTCGTTTACTAAACGCATCGTTAATGTATTAATTGTATTAGTTCACGTGAGAGAACTCACACAGGACGGTGCAGTCCGAGCCTCAGGAGCTGCAGCATTGTCCAGTAACATGAAGCTGCCCGTTTCATTCGGGCTTTTGTACATAATCACTTCTTTTTTTTTTTTTACCCTAATAGACTGTGTTGTATATAAATGTGCTAAAAGAACACAGCTCACTGCACACACTCGTGTTTCAGCAAACGGTGAAATGAACGGATCAGTTTACTGCTAGGCTTTGTTCGTTTAATTTTCTAATATCGCTAATATTCTGTGAGCCAAAGAAAAAAAAAGTTCTCCCTCCTCTCTCTCTCTTTCCCTTTTCAGTGAAACTAGTCAGAGATGGATCGAAACCTGCAAGAAACAAAATCCTCCAGTGGGGCAGGGGGCGCTGTGAACACTGCTGCTTTCAACTCTGAGCTTGCGCTTGTGAAGTGTGAACATCCTCATCACAGATGACTTTTTCTGCTATAAAACGCTTTAAGTGGTGTGACAAATGGCACAAGGTCAGTTCCTCATTCTATGCTGTCGTTGGCCGCCTATAAAAGGGCAGGGGATCTCCTATTCAGGGGGGAAAGGTTGTCTAGGGCAAACACTAATTTTGTCATCTCTTTCCTCATTAGATTCCGACCCGTCCGGCACAACAGCAGAGGATTCGTATCCCCGCCGGTGCTCCCGACGTTCGACTGTCTCTCTCTCTCTCCCTCTCTCTGCCTCTCTCTCTCAGTGTACTAGCCGCTCCTCGCATCGCATCCCATAGAGGAAGCTCATTAAGATGGCTCTACCAAAAGAAAATAAGGAATATTGAACTTTGTTTTGTTGTACCTAGTTTCTTTTCTCTGAGCTCGCGGGGAAGAAAAGTAAAGAAAGTAATAAAGATTTTTGTTTGTTTCACCGCACTACTGCCTCCTGGTCTTCTTGCCCTTCTTAGGACCCATGACTAAGGACCCGTGACTTTACACACTTAAAGAACTTTAAGTGTGTAAACACTTTAAGTGTGTAAACAGACCAAGGAGCTGAAGTATCAAAGTAAAGATATACAGTAGAATATGTAAAGTAATTCTCTCATCCTCTATACCGCATTATCTCGTGTACAGGGTCGCGGGGAAGTTTGATTATTTTTTTGCTAAAATAATTCTAACAAAATTTGAATTGAAAAAAAAAAAAAGTATAATTCAAGAGCTGACATCGAAACTCATGGGATCAGAATCACCTTGTGAGTGGTGGTATCAGAGTGAGAGTGAGGGGTGAGAGTAAGGAGTTAGGGGTGATATTTAGGGTGAAAGG
>CM059212.1:32627169-32667169 GCA_030347435.1 Clarias fuscus
GTTCCTGTGACTACAGTTGCACATATTATTCAGAAATGTAAGATCCATGGGACTGTAGCCAACCTGCCTGGACGTGGCCGCAGAAGGAAAATTGATGACAAATCACAGAGACAGATAATCCGAATGGTAACAAAAGAGCCCAGAAAGACTTCTAAAGAGATCCAAGGTGAACTTCATGCTCAAGGAACATCAGTGTCAGATCGCACCATCCGTCGTTGTTTGAGCCAAAGTGGACTACATGGGAGACGACCAAGGAGGACACCATTGTTGAAAACAAATCATAAAAAAGCCAGACTGGAATATGCCAAACTACATGTTGACAAGCCACAAAGCTTCTGGGAGAATGTCCTATGGACAGATGAGACAAAAATGGAACTTTTTGCCAAGGCACATCAGCTCTATGTTCACAGATGGAAAAATGAAGCATATCAAGAAAAGAACACTGTCCCTACTGTGAAACATGGAGGAGGCTCTGTTATGTTCTGGGGCTGCTTTGCTGCATCTGGCACAGGGTGTCTTGAATCTGTGCAGGGTACAATGAAATTTCAAGACTATCAAGGGATTCTAGAGAGAAATGTGCTGGCCAGTGTCAGAAAGCTGGGTCTCAGTCGCAGGTCATGGGTCTTGCAACAGGACAATGACCCAAAACACACAGCTAAAAACACCCAAGAATGGCTAAGAGGAAAACATTGGACTATTCTAAAGTGGCCTTCTATGAGCCCTGACCTCAATCCTATTGAGCATCTTTGGAAGGAGCTGAAACATGCCGTCTGGAAAAGGCACCCTTCAAACCGGAAACAACTGGAGCAGCTTGCTCATGAGGAGTGGGCCAAAATACCTGCAGAGAGGTGCAGAAGTCTCATTGACAGTTACAGGAATCGTTTGATTGCAGTGATTGCCTCAAAAGGTTGTGCAACAAACTATTAAGTTAGGGGTACCATCATTTTTGTCCAGGCCTGTTCCATGAGTTAATTTTTTTTTATAATTAGGTTGAAGCATGGTTGAAAAGCAATGTCTGACTTTCATTGGTTAACATTCATAGAATTCTTATTTATTATTACTTTTGTCAGATTAAAGTTATTTCTGTGACCATTGTGAGTTTTTCTTTCATTGACCGAAGGGTACCAACAATTTTGTCCACTTGTGTATATGACTATTATTAAGTAAAACTTCTTAGACACAAATCACTGGAGAGTTTATTATTATATTCTTAGCAATAGATTATTTAGTAATAGTATTTTAAATAAATAATACATTCATTCCAAAAACATAAAATATGTGGACAAAAGTATTTGTCCAAACCTGTTAATTATTAAATACAGGTGTTTCAGTCAGGTCCCTTATCCCCAGTGAAGGACAATCTTAATGCTTAGTGTACCGAGACATCTTGGACAAAGCTGCACTTCCAACAGTTTGTTGAAGGCTCTTTTCTATTCCAACGTGACTCTGCCCCAGCGCACAAAGCGAGCACTATACAGACACGGTGTGATGAGTTCAGTGTGGAAGAACTCGAGCGGCCCGAACACAGAGCCCTGACCTCAACCCCATCGAGCACCTCTGTGATGAACTGGAGCGGAGAATGTGAGCCGGACCTTCTCGTCCAACATCAGTGTCTGACCTCATAAACGCTCTACAGAATGAACGGACACGAACTCACACAGAAACACTCCGTCATCTTGTGGACGGCCTTTAGAGGAGAGTGTGAGCTGTTAGAGCTGAAGGGAGGGGGGGCACTCCATACTGAAGAGTGTGTGTTTGGGTACAACGTCACTGCAGGTTTGGGGAAATACTATTGTACATATACAATTATGACTAACTGTCCAAATTAATAGTATTTACTTTACAGATAAGAGAGGAGTTCCTGAGCATGTAAAGTGTTGAGACGTTTAAACTCCATCAAAAACCTGGAATCTGGGGATATAATTCCAAACACACACACAGTCTCATCATCTGTTACTCACAGGACGGACGATTATCTGACCTGTAACAGAACACTAAACTGTGTGTCCTTACCCGCAAGTGTGTGTGTGCGTACCCTTACCCGCAAGTGTGTGTGTGTGTGTGTGTCCCCTTACCCGCAAGTGTGTGTGTGTGTGTGTGCCCCCTTACCCGCAAGTGTGTGTGTGTGTGTGTGTGTGCCCCCTTACCCGCAAGTGTGTGTGTGTGTGTGTCCCCTTACCCGCAAGTGTGTGTGTGTGTGTGTCCCCTTACCCGCAAGTGTGTGTGTGTGTGTGCCCCCTTACCCGCAAGTGTGTGTGTGTGTGTGCCCCCTTACCCGCAAGTGTGTGTGTGTGTGTGTGCCCCCTTACCCGCAAGTGTGTGTGTGTGTGTGTGTCCCCTTACCCGCAAGTGTGTGTGTGTGTGTCCCCTTACCCGCAAGTGTGTGTGTGTGTCCCCTTACCCGCAAGTGTGTGTGTGTGTGTGTGTGTCCCCTTACCCGCAAGTGTGTGTGTGTGTGTGTGTGTCCCCTTACCCGCAAGTGTGTGTGTGTGTCCCCTTACCCGCAAGTGTGTGTGTGTGTCCCCTTACCCGCAAGTGTGTGTGTGTGTCCCCTTACCCGCAAGTGTGTGTGTGTGTCCCCTTACCCGCAAGTGTGTGTGTGTGTGTCCCCTTACCCGCAAGTGTGTGTGTGTGTCCCCTTACCCGCAAGTGTGTGTGTGTGTCCCCTTACCCGCAAGTGTGTGTGTGTGTCCCCTTACCCGCAAGTGTGTGTGTGTGTCCCCTTACCCGCAAGTGTGTGTGTGTGTCCCCTTACCCGCAAGTGTGTGTGTGTCCCCTTACCCGCAAGTGTGTGTGTGTCCCCTTACCCGCAAGTGTGTGTGTGTGTCCCCTTACCCGCAAGTGTGTGTGTGTGTCCCCTTACCCGCAAGTGTGTGTGTGTGTCCCCTTACCCGCAAGTGTGTGTGTGTGTGTGTGTCCCCTTACCCGCAAGTGTGTGTGTGTGTCCCCTTACCCGCAAGTGTGTGTGTGTGTCCCCTTACCCGCAAGTGTGTGTGTGTGTCCCCTTACCCGCAAGTGTGTGTGTGTGTGTGTGTCCCCTTACCCGCAAGTGTGTGTGTGTGTGTCCCCTTTCCCGCAAGTGTGTACGTGTTTCCCCTTACCTGCAAGTGTGTGTGTGTGTCCTCACCCGCAAGTGTGTGTCCTCACCCGCAAGTGTGTGTGTGTGTGTGTGTCCCCTTACCCGCAAGTGTGTGTGTGTGTCCCCTTACCCGCAAGTGTGTGTGTGTGTCCCCTTACCCGCAAGTGTGTACGTGTTTCCCCTTACCCGCAAGTGTGTACGTGTTTCCCCTTACCTGCAAGTGTGTACATGTTTCCCCTTACCCGCAAGTGTGTGTCCCCTTACCTGCAAGTGTGTGTGTGTGTGTGTGTGTGTGTGTCCTTACCCGCGTGTGTGTGTGTGTGTGTGTGTGTCCTTACCCGCAAATGTGTGTGTGTGTGTCTTTACCCGCAAATGTGTGTGTGTGTGTGTCTTTACCCGCAAGTGTGTGTGTGTGTCCTTATCCGCAAGTGTGTGTGTGTCTGTGTGTGTCCTTACCTGCAAAGTAATGAAAGTAAAAAGGGATTAGCGCGCACTGTGCCCGGGGGTCTGTTCTTCGTACGTTGCTAACTCAGTTAGCTGGATTTGATTGTTGTGGATTTGTCCTGATCTTGGATTGTTTCGTTCTTCGAAGCGAATCTCGCGCTTGCTGTCATAGCAACATGTCCGTAAGCTTAAAGCTGCTCGGGAGCAGGTTTATTTCATGTAAACAGCATTTAACTTGCGCTCCTGGCGGGTTATGATTGGTTGAAATTGCGAGATCACATCTGATTGGTTAAAGAGCATGACTGACACGTACTGACTCACGTGGGAAAAGAAAAGGATCTTGCATGAATATATGGATGGATGTATTTAAACATACACACAGTATATGTATACATGTGTGTGTGGCTGTGATCATCATTCATGTGTTAATCTCCATGTGTGTCTAATAATATGTAACAATCCCCCGAATGTAATATCTCCCGATTGCGTCTATATAAGTGGAGGTAATTTTCTCAAATCTGTCGCAGCCATATCTTGTCCGTTTATGAGACAGCAACCGGTTACTGAAGGTGTGAGGATTTTACGCAGAGTTTTTCAAATTCCTCGTGTATTGCATGATAGACAGGATCCTTAAGCACAGCATGACAATATACTTCTTACTATACTTGTACTTCACTTTTACACTGTAAACCCGATTAAGTTGGCAAAACTCAAAATATTTGAGGTAATCAGTTACATATTTTTTAACGTAATGATGTTTCCAGTTTTAAGTAAACAGAACTATCAATATTTGATCTTGTTGCAAATAAAGTAAATTCAATCCAGCGCGGGAATCAAACCCGGGTCTTTCAGATGGCAGGCGAGACACCTCCCACTGAGCCACCAGTGAACTTTAGATTTAAACTGGTGGAACTTTGAGGTGACACTTACTGTTACTTAAGTACTTATGATTACTTAAAATATCAAATTTGTTCAGCTAACTTTAAATTAATACAAATAGGATTAGAGTATACACACATACATACATACACATATAACATGTAACACGGGCAGCACTCACGTATTTAATAATTATATAATAATTTAAATTAATAATTAAATTATTTTTAATTATCTTTATTAAAGTTTTAAATTATCCATAACCCTATAATAAAAGCTCTTTCTCCGCTTGGGGGAAAAAAAAAAAAAAAAGAGCTGTTCTTTTGCCATTTCGTTAACCAATCGGGGGGTTGTGATCAGTGTTTCTACTGTTGATGCATATCGCGTTTTAAACAAACGCACGAATGCGCAATAATCCTAGGGTCCGTTCTTCGTACGTCGCTAACTCAGTTAGCTGGATTTGATTGTTGTGGATTTGTCCTGATCTTGGATTGTTTCATTCTTCGAAGCGAATTTCGCGCTTGCTGTCATAGCAACATGTCCGTAAGCTTAAAGCTGCTCGGGAGCAGGTTTATTTCATGTAAACAGCATTTAACTTGCGCTCCTGGCGGGTTATGATTGGTTGAAATGGCGAGATCACATCTGATTGGTTAAAGAGCATGACTGACACGGACTGACTCCGCGGGGAAAAGAAAAGGATCTTGCATGAATATATGGATGGATGTATTTAAACATAAATACAGTATATGTATACATGTGTGTGTGGCTGTGGTCATCATTCGTGTGTTAATCTCCGTGTGGGTCTAATCATATGTAACATTCTATCCCCCGATTGCGTCTATATAAGTGGAGGTTATTTTCTCAAATCTGTCGCAGCCATATGTTGTCCGTTCATGAGAGAGCAACCAGTTACTGAAGGTGTGAGGATTATTTACAGGGTTTTTCAAATTCCTCGTGTATTGCGTGATAGACAGGATCCTTTAGCACAGCATGACAATATACTTCTTACTATACTTGTTCTTCTACTTCACTTTTACACTGTAAACCCGATTAAGTTGGCAAAACTCAAAATATTTGAGGTAATCAGTTACATAGTTTTTTTTTAAGTAATTTTAAGTAAACAGAACTATCAATATTTGAATTTGTTGCAAATAACGTAAATTCAATCCAGCGCGGGAATCGAACCCGGGTCTTTCGCATGGCAGGCGCAACACCTACCACTGAGCCACCAGTGCTCTTTAGATTTAAATTGCAGGAACTTTGAGGTGAAACTTACTGTTACTTAAGTACTTATGATTACTTAAATTATCAAATTTGTTCAGCTAACTTTAAATTAATACAAATAGGATTTGAGAGTATATATATATATACACACACATAACATGTAACACGGGCAGCACGTACGTATTTAATAAATTTATTTTAAATTATCTTTATTAAAGTTTGAAATGCTCCATAACCCTCTAATAAAAGCTCTTGCTTTGCTTGAGAGAAAAAAATTGAGCTGCTCTTTTGCCATATCGTCAACCAATCGAAGGGGTTGTGATCAGTGTTTCTACTGTCGATGCATATCGCCTTTTAAACAAACGCACGAACGCGCAATAATCCTAGACGACTCAATCCAGCTACACTAATCATCAACAACAGGTGTGTCGAAGAACCAAAATAGCCGCATCGTAATTAGCACGATGATCTCATCTTAGATGTGTCAATTCCTCTCGGATGTTTCAAGCGACGTACGAAGAATGGACCCCGGGTGACGTGTTAAAGTGTTTACAGGTGTGTGTACACTAGTTTACAGTGTATTTAGAAGTGTTTGTAACGCGTGTAGCGGTGCTGATGTCTGTCCCTGTCCCTATCTGTCTCTCACCCGGGGACACGGTGATGTTCTCTCCGTCTTTATTCACCGCCTGAATGTAGAAATATCGGACCGGAACCACCAGCTGCGGATCCAAACCCGCTCCCCAAACTATACATCTCTCCGGACTTATTGTATTATTTTCCTCTTCGCAGAGCCCCAGTGTTCCGTGGCTGATCGATACTGCAGCAATATAAACTATGAAGATCAGATTTTGCGCGCCGTATAAAGTTTTTAAACAGTTTCTCTGCAGCATCGTTACTGCTGTGATACACTTCCGGGTTCTTTCTTCTTCTTCGGACCGACAGACAGCAGACCGGCGTTTTACCGCCACCTGTAGGCGTGGAGGTCTGGCAGTGTGGATAACTCGCACAGGGGTCCGTTCTTCGTACGTCGCTTGAAACATCCGAGATGAATTGACACATCTAAGATGAGATCATCGTGCTAATTACGATGCGGCTAATTCGGTTCTTCGAGCACACCTGTTGTTGATGATTAGTGTAGCTGGATTGAGTTGTCTAGGATTATTGCGCGTTCGTGCGTTTGTTTAAAAGGCGATATGCATCGACAGTAGAAACACTGATCACAGCCCTTGCGATTGGTTGACGAAATGGCAAAAGAGCAGCTCAATTTTTTTTCTCTCAAGCGGAGCAAGAGCTTTTATTAGAGGGTTATGGAGAATTTCAAACTTTAATAAAGATAATTTAAAATAAAAGTAATTATTAAATACGTGAGTGCTGCCGATGTTACGTGTATGTATGTGTGTGTATGTATGTATGTATGTGTGTGTATATATATATATATGTGTATATATATATATATATATATATATATATATATATATATATACTCTCAAATCCTGTTTGTATTAATTTAAAGTTAGCTGAACAAATTTGATATTTTAAGTAATCATAAGTACTTGAATAACAGTAAGTGTCACCTCAAAGTTCGACCAACTTAAATCTAAAGCGCACTGGTGGCTCAGTGGGAGGTGTTTCGCCTGCCATTTCGATTACGGGTTCGATTCCCGCGCTGGATTGAATTTACTTTATTTGCAAAAAGTTCAACAAACTCAAATATTGATTCGGTTCGGTTCAGTTTACTTAAAAACATCATTACTTAAAAAAAATTGATGTAACTGATTACCTCAAATATTTTGAGTTTTGCCAACTTAATCGGGTTTACAGTGTAAAAGTGAAGTACAAGTATAGTAAGAAGTATATTGTCATGCTGTGCTTAAGGATCCTGTCTATCACGCAATACACGAGGAATTTGAAAAACTCTGCGTATAATCCTCACACCTTCAGTAACCGGTTGCTCTCTCATAAACGGACAAGACATGGCTGCGACAGATTTGAGAAAATTACCTCCACTTATATAGACGCAATCGGGAGATATTACATTCGGGGGATTGTTACATATTATTAGACACACATGGAGATTAACACACGAATGATGACCACAGCCACACACACATGTATACATATACTGTATTTACGTTTAAATACATCCATCCATATATATATAATATATAACATATGTAATAATAATTTTCTTTTCCCACGTGAGTCAGTCCGCGTCAGTCATGCTCTTTAACCAATCAGATGTGATCTCGCAATTTCAACCAATCATAACCCGCCAGGAGCGCAGGTTAAATGCTGTTTACATGAAATAAACCTGCTCCCGAGCAGGTTTAAGCTTACGGACATGTTGCTATGACAGTAAGTGCGAGATTCGCTTTGAACAATCAAATCCAGCTAACTGAGTTAGCGACGTACGAAGAACGGACCCCTGATCTACAGAGTGTAATATAAACATAGATAAATGGGTTTCTTCAGGAGGATTATAGTGTAGTTCAAAAAAGATAAGCGGATATAATCTCAAACTAGTTGTTTTTAATTGAAGGATTTTTTTCCTTCCCCGTTGCATTATTTTTGCTATTTTTCATTTTCCTTCATTTATTTTTTACTCAGTAGCAAATATGATTTCAAATGTAGCCAAGTACAATACTTTAAACAAAACATACTTAAGTAAAAGAAAAATTACAGATTTTAAAAACTACTTTAAAAGTAGAAGTACACAAAAAACTACTCAATTACAATAACGCGAGTAAATGTCATTTGTTACTTTCCACCACTGGTTTCAAACATATTTTTTAAAATGATCATAATCTTTATAAATGTACATTCTACTGGAAATGTTCTCGAGCAGGTTCTAAAAACCTCCCGAGCTGGGTTAAGCTTACGGACATGTTGCTATGACAGCAAGTGCGAGATTCGCTTCGAAGAACGAAACAATCCAAGATCAGGACAAATCCACAACAATCAAATCCAGCTAACTGAGTTAGTGACGTACGAAGAACGGACCCCAGGCCCCCCGTGACCCTGAATACAGGATAATGCGGGATAGATGATGAGTGAGTGAGCCCTGATTAGCGAGTTTTTAAACCTCAGTACTCTGTAGTAAAGACTTCACCTGTCCTGGTGTAACAGGAATGTCTCACTCTCTCCACCTCACTGTGGTCAAGAAATCCAACTTTGTTAATAAGAATTCTAAAGAAACAAAACTTTTAAAAAGTGGAAGACATTTATTTATTTATTACATATCGTGATAATGAGTAGGAAGATGAGTCCATCCTTCCGTCTAGGAACCTCTGTAGTCCAGCTGGGGGCTGTAGAGGCGAAGGTGACCTTTGTATTTATTTTATTGTGACTGTGGTTAGACCTCCGATCAGGAGGAAGAGTATTAATCATTTTTCTATTATAAACAGTGTGAGTTACTTTGTCATCTAAGTTAGATAGCAGGTGAGCCAATGTCAGTACTGCAGTGCATTATGGGATATTTAGAATGGGCTGGTTATTCTCCACTATAAATACCTATGATTAATAAGACTACTCTTTAAGTAGTGCACTATACAGTGGACAGGCTGTGGATTTTGGAGGCAGGTACAGTGCTACAGGTCCTTACGTTCTCTCTGATCCCTACAGCAGGTGCAGCGCGTCAGGGTCACAGCGAGCTGTCGTACTCACAGGGTATTGGATTGTGTCGTGGCTCTTGTTGTTTCTACATTTGCACAAGTGCATTCATGTTGTGCGTTTATTTTATTTTTTTGCCTTTTTGTATAGTTCTTTTTGTTAATCTATGGTGTTAATTTGTTGTCTTAGCTACTTAGCTAATTAGATGTTATGGCTAGTTGTGTTAATTGATGTTGTATGCAGCTCCTTGGTCCTGGAGGAGTGTTGTTTCATGTGACTGTGGACTGAACTGTATGTGGTTAAAGTGACAATAAAAGCAGACTTGACTTGACCTGACTTGAGTTCTTTGCTATGACAATCACATATGAATTTGGTTTGAAACCATTTTTATTTAGATCCACTTGATTACAAACTACGATCACCACATCAGAGTAGGTTTTGGTTCTTTTATTTGCTGTTCTTTAATAAACTGAGAACCTTCTCCTGTACACAGCTGAGACTTGGAGATTAGTTAGAATATTATAATTCTGTGATATTTACAATGTCCATCACACTATGTCCTCATCTCGTTCCATTCCAGTGTGTGTACAGCCGTCGAGTTTCCAGTATCCAGTCTATGAATTTTGGAACCAGTGCATAAACTCCTGGACGTCCAGGTCGAGCACAGCCCCTGCCAAACGACGTCACACCTGCCAATACCCAGGACGCATCCTCCTCCTCACACATCAGCGGCCCTCCGGAATCACCCTGTTGAACAGAAAAACATAATGCTCTTCAGTTTCCACAGTGTCTACCGACTTCCACAATGTCTCTGTAGTCCTCACTTTGTCTCTAGTCCCTACTTTTTCACTGGTCCCCACTTTGTTTTTAGTTCCCACTTGGTCACTGGTGTAGGAATGAACAGAACGCAGAGTGGGCTATCACTTTATTGCACCCCAGGGGTCCCCTTTTAGTAAACTACATGACTCCAGCTCCTCCTTTTATCTGTCTTCTGAGACAGTAAAGTCCCTCTCTTATCTGGAAGCAGGACTCATAACAGGCCCTGGAGAAGAGTGCCTGCCACACCTGGAAGCTGTAAAAGCCCAAAGACCTCGACCTCCAACCGTGTAAATTGGCCATCTGGTAAACAAGGGAGACATCTTTACACCTCTGAGTGGGGGAAACACCCTCCCTAACCTAAGTTCACTGATACCCCCTTTGACCTCCAGAGAGGCCTTTCCGCGAACAAAGGGACACATGGCCGAGACACAGCTGCCGATCAGCTCTAAAGTATACCAATGGGACAAACTGACACCTATATATATATGTATCATATTATATCATATCACCTGTATTATCATGTTAATATCTATATGTATCTCTGTTTACCCTATCTGTCATAGAACATGTAACCAGCAGTTGTAAAGTCTTTTTAACTAGATGAAGGCATGAATGAATGTGTGAGACATGCGATGTGTGGTATCTACAGAAAGCTTATCCTATTCAAGGAATGCTTATGTACATTAATTACTAGTAACATGAACAGAGCATGTGTAAAGTTAATTCATAAAGGTACTAAAAGTTTCCAACCCGGATAAGTACCACGTGATGGCCATATAACCTGGGCTAATGTATGCACAAGGGGAGGAAACACGTGAGGCGGGGATAATCCCGCAACCCCCTCTGATTGGAGCAATCACTCGTGGGATGGACCGATAAAGGGTTAAAACGCCATGGTCCGTGCACATCGTACGTCTTCCAACGTCTTCCAACATCATCCAACGACTGACCATCTGAAGGAAGCAAGCTCGCCGCTCGGGCTTCGGCCCTTGCGAGTGCTACGACGTCTTCCAACGTCACGTCTTCCAACGTCACGTCTTCCAACGACGGACCATCCGCACATCTGAAGCAAGCTCTCTCTCTCGTTGCTCGTCCACCGTCGACTCTCGCCTTGCGTCTGACTGGCAAGCTAACAGCTCATCTGCTCTCCACGGCGTCACGAAACTTCGTGCCAGAACTTCAAATATGCCACAAAGGCTCCGCTAGAAGAAGCGTCAGAGCTCCGCCGTCAGTAACCGAGCAACCAGCGCATCAGCGAAGGGCTTCCCAGAGAGACTTCATCACAGCGCCAGAGCACCAATCAGCAACGCCGTGATTCCCTAACACCGAACACGAATCACAGAGGAAGACCGCAGCGCAACGCAAGTAAACAAACAAAAGCTTCATACCTTGCTGAAATTGGTGCTCACATCATAACAAACCGTAAGATTAAACCCCAGGCTCTGCTCTTGTGACTTTCAGGTCTAGTGAACATTACTAGAAAATTACGTCAATTTTATCCTTTGAACTGCATTGTGAGTGTGTGTGTGTGTGTGTGTATGTGTGCGTGTGTGTGTTTAATAGCTTAGTTTCATGTATCGTAGTATAGTCAAATAAATTATTGTTTCTTGATAAAGATCTGTTGTCCTGGTCCAGTAATTTTAAGTTTAAACATTTGCCCAGATCCTAAGTTACCTTGCTCATAATTGTCAAATACTAGATTTTGTTATCATCGGTGGCCACGTGATAAGCAGAACTGGTAAAGTTACACTAAATCATACTAAACGCTGGTCGGGTAGTTGATAAAGTGTACGCTATAAATCTTAATTCAGTTTTAATAAAATTGACCCGAATCCTTAAAGATTTGATTCACCTCTGAACCAGAGCTGAAGTCCTACACTGGTCGCTGCTTTGTTTCAGCTACTGTTTAAGATGTTAAAACACACACACACACACACACACACACACACACATACACACACACCTGACAGCTGTCAATTTCACCCTCAGGGTATCCTGCACACACCATCTGTTCAGTTATATTGTACTCAGGAAGCCTCTCCTGACACACACTGTTATTGATAAGGGGCACCACAGCCTGCTGCAATACATCAGCTGTATCACCTACAACACACACACGCACACACACAGAGAAATGAAACATAATTTCCTGCAACTGATTAATAATAATTCATATTTTTTAACAAAAGTGAAAAATCATGGGTTTTGGTTAATGAATTAAGAGGATTTTTAAGATTATACTTTATTCATTAAATAAACGATGGTGTTCTAATGAGTTAATTGTTTCTATTTGTTTGCAGAGCTTTGTCTCTTTAACCCGGAGCGACAGACCTCCTTCAGTTAATCTCCCCCAGCCTGCGATGAAACACTTTCTTTCTGCCTCAAACTGCTGATTTGAATCCGGCAGGCAGATCGGCTGGATGTAGTCTGAAAAAAATAACATTCATATGATGACAACAAAAAAAGTTTCAAAAGGTTTATCAGTTTACCTGCAATACAGATTTCCTTCTGTGTGCAGTCTGAGTGTGAGTCTGACTTTAGGTCTCATCAGTGCTAAAGTCAGTGGTGGCTCAGTTGGTTAAGGCTATGGGTTACTGAGTTACTGATCTGAAGGTTAGGGGTTCGAGCTCCAGCAACACCAAGTTGCCGCTGTTGAGCCCCTGAGCAAGGCTCTTAACCCTGTCTGCTCCAGGGGCGCCCTAACCTGGCTGACCCTGTGCTCTGACCCCAGTTTCCTAACTGGAATATGCAAAAAAATGATTTCACTGTGCTGTAAAGTACATGTGACAAATAATTGAATATTCTATGCTATTCTTCTATTCTACTTGGACTTGAGTGTGTTTGGTGGAGTGTGTCCCTCGGTGGATAGCTGGCTAGTTAACTACTGTAAGCTAATGTTATCTGCATAATGCTCCGCACTCCTACAAATATTAGCTTCTAATTTTTTGCTACTTTCACCCAGTAAAAAGTATATTCATATTACAGTGACAGAGTGTATATGGGGTGTGATGAAGTAATAGAGTTCCCAGTAATTACCTGTGAAGGTGATTTTGTCCTGTATGTGCATAAGTGCGACATCTGAGTCTTTGGTTCTTTTGTTGTAGTTTTGGTTCATGACAATCTGATCAACGTTATGATACTGTCTGTCTGACGTGTTGGATTCGTACTGAGCATGAAGACCCAACACCACGTTCCAGTTGGAGAGGTGAATGTTCTTCCTGCAAAAGTTCACAATAAGCATGATTAGCTATGAACCAGTGAGGACTAATACAATCATCTGAGCTTCACAAGGAGCTTGTTGTATTACAATAAAATACAGGTAGTCCCCATCTATACCATTATTTCCTATGGGGAAATTCACTCTGAAACAAAATGGCATCCAGGATTCCCCTTGTCAAGATTTAAAGGGGCAGAGACAACACTGCTACATTTCACTGTGAGATTCATTTCCTCAGATGCAGTTATGGTTTTTGGCCACATGATGGCAGTGTTGTGAAAGGGGACAGATTTAATCAAGTGGATCAGTGTGCTTTACATTGTATATTTGTGCCAAAGACTCACTTTGTCAGACTTACGAACAAATCCAACTTACAAACATGCTCCGGAATGGAACTCATTCGTAAGTAGGGGACTACCTGTATTAAATAAAATTTCTGTGGTAATGAAACAATATTTTTGCCTGACCCGTAAACGCAGTGCGCAGCCGTAACCAGCCACTGCGAGTCGATTATCGCGGCTCCACAGATTAGTATTCCTGTAAAGCGTAGTGAGGCGATCCATGGCCACGCCCCTTTTACCGCATCCTCTCCTCCCACAATCCTCCCGTCCACACCTTCACTCTTTCCCTCCTCCGTTTCCACCCTGGACTCTTTCACCACAGATGAGCCTGACTCTGTGTTTATTACCACCTTACGCTTCCCACACGCTGGAACATTACATTAGCAACTTACTGTTATTCATTTATTACATGATATTAGTTATAATTAAATGTCATTTACGGTTTCTGTCTGAAAGGTACTCACGTTGGTTATTGCAGTGGAGCGATACGGCCTCGTCACTCGGACATGTTTCACTTAAAATTAAAAACAAATGAAAAAAAGAAATTTGAAAATGATGGGAAACTCTTAATAAAAAGTGCTAGGTGCTAAGCTGCTGTAGTCCCTGAGCCCCCTAACACTCGCCCCAAAACACACACTCAAAACCACTAAAGGGTGTTACTTTATTATAATAGATGTTTGAACCTGGGTTTCACATCCACTGCGCTGTCAGCAGCCTGAGTCACGATGACAAACGGAGCATCTTCAGCCACAACAGACACGAACAAAGCGTTTCCTGATCTACAGTAAAACAAACAAACAAACAAACAAAGAAAAGCGAAATGCATGAATTTACAATTGATGTGAAGGTTTTGATCCTCACCTGTAGCCTAAATATCTGCAGAAGTACAGGGAGAAGTGCGAGCTCCAGTCGGAGGAACAGGCCGTGTAGAGGCGGCTCTGAATCTCAACCTTCAGGCGAGGAGAATCCGCTGGGGTTAAGTGCACTGAAACACAGCAGTCAGGGTCAGGAAATGACACACACACACACTACCATGGTGTTAATGCCCACATACACTCACCACAGTGCATTATGGGTAATGTAAACTCACCACACTGCGTTTCATCTGAAGCATCGGGGCAGTCACTGACGCCGTCACACACACTGGCATCAGACAAACACACTCCAGATCTGCAGCGGTACTCACCTGCCTTACACGGCTCTGCAGTGAAACATTCAATCATTTACTTTATTCTGATTTTTTTCAGACAAGATTAAATGTATTTATGTATTAAGCCATTTAAATCAAGTTGTATAGGCTGCTCAGGATGATAGAGTTGCCCCCTAGTGGCCTGCGGCTGCAGCTGCTCTGAACTGTGTGTCTTTGGACTTTTGTGTTGTTGTGGTTGCTGGTGGAGGAGCCTGGTGTGAGCACAGGACTGGACCTTGACTCGGGCACTGAGCTGGAGTTTAGTGAGAGCACGGGGCCAAAACTGGACATGGATGAAGTGGAAGCGAAAGCTTGGTGCCGGCAAAGTACCACAACTTTGTGTGCAGCGTACTGCTTCTATGCCAGGGTCTGGGGATGTTCTTCCTGCAGCGCTGTAAAGGAACGCCATGCTGACCACACCGCCCAGCTCTGAGGGGGTCCATGCCAACACCAAGCTTTCTCAACCTGTAGTAATGTGCTTCAGCATGAAAGTCCAGAGTGCAAAAACACAACATCCAGTGCAGATGCAGCCACGTGCCACTAGGGGGCCACCCCAAAACGTAAATTAATGGTAGAATTAAACACTTATTATTAAATTATTTTATTTGAAATTATGTAATAATTATTAAATAGGTTTAAAATAAATAAACCAGTTTGAATAATTTAATTATTCATATAGTTAATAAAATATGCAAAAGATAATATAAAAATGTATCTTTTTCTACTTTTACAATATAATATAATAATGTTTATTAATGTACCTGGTTGGCCGAGGTTAAAGCCTGTGCTGAAATTAGCCAGAAATCCGCGATCCTTTCCAGAAGCATCAGAGAAGAACATCACCATCATCTCAGAGCTGGTGGAGTAAAGGTCAGGAAACTTACGCTCGGCTCCCGTTAACACACCTTCACCACCACCGTACAAGTAACACAACAACAAACAACACCGTCACTGTAGTAATGTCTATAAATAACAACAATAACAACTATAATAATAATAATAACAATAAACCTTGCAGTGTCTTCAAAAAAATACATATATAAAATTAAAACAAAGGAGAAAATATAAACACATCCAAACACTATATTTAAAAATTTTATTATAATTCAATAATCACATACTAATAAATGATAAAAGCAAGCATTTCTTGTAATATGTTGAAAGTAAGATGTTACATTTTATTATAGTTAGTATATAGACTTAAATATATTTAGAATAGATATTATACACTTCTTTATATATGCACATTAAATATTGTTTAAATAAACATTAAAGTGTACATGCTAATAATCAGTGAAATCTAGCCACCATGTTTATGCTGTTATAGTAACTGTAAAGATGGTTAGGGTTAGTTAACATCAAAAACTTACGTGTCTCGTTCTAGAGACAGTTTCTAGGAAAATCAGTTTAAGATTATATCCATTTTTATTCATATTTGTACAATTGTTATAATAACCTTTAACAGTTTATGATGTGTACAGGATTCTAGCAGCAGTTCATTTTGTATTGAAATAAAAGGAGAGACCGTGGCATGTTGTCACACTTTTCACACTCTTTTATATATCATGGGATTAATTCATCATATTGTTAAAAATAACAACCGAATGAAAGATATCTCAGGTATCTTGTTTCAGCACAGGGTGATAAGTATTGAAACAGTGAGTGAGAACATGTGACATGGTGCCCCGTAAGTGCTCACACGCTGTGGGTTGAGAGGTCACATTGGATTTTGCAACATATTAAACAAGAACCAATTTAATGTTGTGTTGTTGTTGTTTTATTTTACTTCAAATTCAAAATTAAATTCAGCCACAGAAAAAGCTTGACTAATCCCTGAACTTAAAGAAATCCTGGAATGTGGCTGTTAAATCTCCACCGACTACAACTGGAAAGGAACTTCAGTCAAAATTTCAAATAAAACCTGTTAAACACAAACAAATCTCAAACCCCTGAGTCCTCACTAGTCAGACCCGTCTCTGATTACACCTGTCCTCTGCCTCGCGTCGGCCTTCTGCTAATTGTGTATTTTAGATTCAGTTGCTCTGCATTTCCTTTGGAAGAGACGCTCTTCACCTTCACCTTCAGGCTCTTTACCTTCATGCTCTTCACCTTCACGCTCTTCACCTTCACGCTCTTCACCTTGTATCTGCCTTTCAGACTCAACTGCCTCCTTCACTCGTCCGTCAGGGAGAACAGCAGTTTTTATTGTTTTTGTTTTTTTTGGCTAGTGGTCTAGTTTTCTAGGTCCAGCTTTTGGGTGTGGTCAAATGTCCTCTGGAGTTGATTGGTGGGCGGAGATAACACGAGTTTGACGAGGAGCTCGCCACGGTCAGCAACAGCGCACATACAGTACACAACTCATTTAGACAAGAACCTAGCGCGGATGGGTGCACACAGCTGTGCTACGAACATAGGATTAGATTTTCCTAAGCACTCTAATGAGACTAAGGGAGAGGACGCTGGCGCTGGCTGTTCGCCGTTTCTCCTGCTGCTGTGCTTCTTTTGTTACTTTTACTGCTATTATATATTTTTTCCTTTTTATCTAGTTTTTACCTTGAGTTTTTGGGAGTTTTGGGGTGTTTTTCACCGCTGCAAAGACGTCTGGAAGCCTGGTTCTCTGCCTCTGCAGTTGTTTGGCTATTTCCGTGTTTGGAAGATAGCTAGCACTGAAAGTCTTTCAGCGACTTAAAAAAATTCATTCATTAGCGAATTTACTGAGGAAATTCTGACAAGTAGGAAAAACTGATAGAACACCGGCATGAAGCTCAAGTACACTATCCCGGAGTTGTTAAGTCACAACAATTATTCCATTCCAACGTGCATTGCTGCCATAAAAGAACTCGGACTTCTGCGCCGAACACGCTTCGTTCATAGAAGTACTCGGCGAAAGTTTGTTTACCATCAGCCTGGCTGTTCTGCTTCATCCATTCCATCTGTATGGACCGATGTCGCTCATCAAACACGTCATCAGAGCAGATTTCTGTCGACAGTTCGGGAAAATTTCCGAGATCACCACTCACGAAGCTGGATAGAAAACGCGGAGTGGATCTCAGTGTATTACGGCCATTACAGAAATACACTTCGCCAAAAATGCTCAAAATTGAACTTTTTAATAATTCCCAATCTCTCTCAAATAAATCAGTTTTTATACAAGATCATATTATGGACAAAGGCTTGGATTTTATGTGTATAACAGAAACATGGAATCAGTCTGAGGTTTTTTTTAGCTTTAAATAAAGCGTGTCCTCCCGGCTATAGCTACCTGGAGAAAGCCCGCAGCACTGGACGTGGTGGTGGCTTAGCTGTACTATACCGACAGCAACTGGATCTGTGTCCCCTTCCTGTGCCTACGCTGTCTTCATTTGAATGCCTTGCATTTAAATGTAAAGTCTCTCTTCCCATGACAATTCTGCTTATTTATCGACCCCCTAAACCAATCCCAGTGTTTATCACAGAGATCTATGATTTTCTTACATCTTTCTGTACCACTTCTTCCAGCACAATTATTCTTGGTGATTTTAATGTTCATGTAGACACCCCCTCCTGCCATTTGGCAGCTGAGTTTTTGCATCTACTGGACTGCCTCAATCTTCAACAACATGTTCATGTTCCTACACATTCCAGAGGTCATATCCTGGGTCTGGTTATTACAAATTCTGTCCCTATTAGCAACCTTTCGGTGTATGATCTGGGGATGACTGACCACAATGTCATTTCAATGGAGCTGTCACTCCCTTGTTCCCCCACTAAAACCAAACGGCAAATATGTTACAGAAATTTGAAAAAGATCAACCCAGACACTCTGACCAAATATCTTCAGGATCTCTCCTCTGTTGAATTTTCCTCAGTCACAGAGTCACTGGACTTTTACAACAAATCCCTCAGCAGTCTCCTCGATCTCCATGCCCCTGTCATACATAGAACGGTTTGCTTCTCACGTTCAGCCCCCTGGTATACGTGTGAATTGCGGAAGATGAAGACAGCTGGGCATGTTCTTGAGCGACGTTTACAGGTCTCAGGACTCACTGTTCACAAGCAAGTTTACAGAGAACATCAGAAGGCCTATGCAAGTGCGCTAAGAGCTGCAAGATCACAGTTTTACTCAAATATCATTAACAATAACTCTGGAAATTCGAAGCAACTGTTCTCTTCTATTAATCGCCTCCTGAAACCGCAATTTCAATCTCATCTGGAAGCTACAGAGGAGAGATGCAATAACATCATTACTTTCTTCAGTAAAAAAGTGGACACCATCCGCTCGTCAATATCCAGTTCCTCTGCACTGTCTGACTTGATGGATGACCCACGGCCAGGGACTTTTCAACATTTCAGCTGTTTTTCTGACGTTTCACAGCAAGAGGTTGAGATCATTATCAAAAAGATGAAACCATCAAATTGTGCTCTGGACCCTTTTCCGGCAGTTCTGGTTAAATCCAACCTCTGTGCTATAAGTTCCCTGATTACCAGGATCATAAATCACTCTCTCCAGTCTGGCTATGTTCCCCCTTCACTGAAAACTGCTGTCATCAGGGCACTTCTTAAGAAATTGAGAATTCCAGTCTGGTTTCCGCCCCTGTGACAGCGTGGAAACAGCTCTGGTAAGAGTCACGAATGATCTGCTGATGTCGGCCGATGCTGGCACTCCATCACTCCTCATTCTGTTGGACTTAACCTCGGCCTTTGATACTGTTGATCACCACATTCTTCTTCACAGATTACGTCATACTGTAGGTCTCTCTGACTCTGTTTACAACTGGCTCTCATCTTATCTTACCGGAAGAACGGAGCATGTTGCCCTGGGAGACGCTAAATCCACTACACACAGTGTTACCTGTCGTGTTCCTCAGGGCTCAGTGCCTATTGTATATGCTTCCTCTGGGCTGTGTCATCAGCCGGCACAACATTTTATTTCATTGCTATGCTGATGATACTCAGCTTTACTTCAGGATAAACTCAACCTCCTCATCTACTCTGGCATCACCCACTTTGACCCTCTGTTTGAAGGAGGTAAAGTCATGGATGAAGCAAAATTTCCTGCAGCTGAACAGTTCTAAGACTGAAGCTATTTTAGTAGGCACCCCACACCAGGTTAGGACATCCAACATCACTAGCATCACCTTTTCTGGTCAGAATATCCCATTGTCGACATCTGTTATTAACCTCGGGGTTAAAATGGACTCTCATTTGACGTATGAGGCCCATATCAAACATCTGTGTAAGACATCTTTTTTTCACCTCAGGAACATTGCTAAACTGCGTCCAGCACTTACATTTGCAGATGCGGAAAAGTTAGTCCATGCGTTTGTCTCCTCCAGGCTGGACTTCTGCAATGCTCTCCTCATTGGGACTCCTGGAAAAAGCCTCCAAAAGCTGCAACATATTCAAAACTGCGCTGCTAGGATCCTGATACGAGCACGTAAATATGATCATATTATATATTATATATGCCTGTTTCATTCAGAATTGAATACAAGGTTGCCCTTCTTACCCAGCAGTGCATCTATGGGGATGCCCCTCCCTATCTCAAAGAACTTATCACTTCACATACATCTTCACGAAACCTGCGCTCTGTCTCAGGTCATCTTCTGAAACCTCCGAAGACCAAGCTTCATACCATGGGAGATCGGGCTTTTTGCTCGGCGGCACCTAGACTGTGGAATGCTCCCCCATCTGAGGATGCCACAGACTGTTGATGATTTTAAATCTGGTCTTAAAACGTACCTTTTTATTAGAGCTTTTGAGTAGAAATCATTTGTAGCACTTTGAGATTTGCCTCAAATATAAAATGCATTATAAATAAAATGTATTATTATAGGGCTGCATACACACACACATACACACACACACACACGCAAACATGTATATACATCAGTTATACATATGACTTGTAACTGGTTCACACACAACATACACGCGGTCTTGTTTAAACAAAGGTTACTGTTTATTGCTTGTCGCGGCATGATTTCAGTTTCCTTCCCGGAGTCTTCCGGGTACTGCAATTGGTTGCGTCAGCATGCGCCATCACCAGGGCATTAGGGGAAACCGAGTCCTGAGTGCTCTCGGGTTGATATACGCGGATTTTTGTCTGCATATTAATAATATATTTATATATGTATATATTGAGGAGGAGTATGATTTTTAGGAGTATAATTGAGAGAGCTGAGTTGTAGTGTAAATTTTTGTATATATTTTGGAAATTATTGTTTTGTTTCTTTCTTTATTATTTTCTTTTTCCTCACTTTTTTTGTACACTGTTTGGATCACTTGAGCACCTTTTTTTCACAATAAACACCTGTCAGCACCAAAGTGCTATTGTGGTTGGGCCATCACTGGACTTTTTGCCAAGATTGGCAGTAAAGAAAGAACCCCAAGTAGGGTCGGTGACACAACATTTCAATGCCTTCGTGACAAGTGGTGTCAGAATTGGGATGGCCAGCCGCAAGAAGAGGTCAGTGACACCATAACCATATAGGACTGAGGTCCCAAGTAAAGTCTGCCCTGCAGGAAAAGGATGCAGCATGGGACACAGCTGAGGAGGAGGAAAACTTAGAGGCAAGTGGAGCCAGAGGAAGGGCACCTGAAGCAGAGATGGTGGTGCTGCTAAGGAGTTTCCTGGTGGCACAGCAGTCCAGAGAGGAGGGGCTGATCCAGGAACTTTGGGGTTTGAGGGAAACCTTATAGAGTGCCCCAGTTCTCGGTCCAGATGTCTCCCGGTTACGGACCCCCAGCTCAGCGAACACAGAGCACTCCATGCCCGCCCTGCCGACTCCTGCTCCACGTCCACGTCCAGCCACATCAGCAGACGCCTCACACAGCGACAGCCGTGGTTGGAGGAAAGACCAGAAAATGCCCCAGTATCAGCCTGGGGAGGACATCAAGAACTATCTTCTTCACTTTGAGCGAATGTCCCGAACGTGGCAGTGGCCAGAAGAAGAATGGTCATGTCAGCTGGTACCCCTGTTGACGGGACGAGCACTGGAGGCATATACGGCGATGGATGAGGAGAGTTCCAACGTATACCAGGACCTGAAGGCGGCGCTGCTGCAAAAGTTTGACATCTCACCTGAAACCTACCGTCAGCGGTTTCGGCAGAGCAGTGTACCACCTGGAGAGTCGCCGACAGAGACCTACCACCGTCTGAAGGGCCTCTGCAGGAGGTGGATCTGGCCCAAAAGCTGCAGCAAAGAGGAGATCGGGGAGGTGATCATCCTTGAACAAATGCTATGTGCTCTCCCACCAGAGGTAAGGACCTGGGTATGAGAACATGAACCTGCAGACGGGCTTACAGCAGCAAAGCTGGCATAGCAGTACACCAACGCCCGCAAGGAACTGTCAGCATGGGAGAGTAAGCTGGTTGGGTCTGGGGTGGGTAAAGCAGAAAAAGACTCTACAAAGAAAGACTTTGTGTGTTTTTACTGCCAGCAGCCTGGCCATGAAGCCGCTGTATGCGTAAGCCCAAGTTACCCGGAGTATCCTATGTGCCTAGGGACTTGGACACATATAAACAAGGTGGAGGACCGAATGATATGCAATGTCTTGGTTAATGGTAAAGAATTACATGCTTTGATAGATACAGGTAGTGCTGTTTCTCTGATCAAGAAATGTCATGTTTTGGACTCTAATATTGATTATACTGCATCAACTGTGATTCAATGTGTACATGGTCATGAATGTTCTTACCCAGTTGTTGAGGTAACGGTAGTAGTGAATAATGCTCGGTTTTTGCTAAAGGTTGGGGTGGTTGAAAAACTGCCAGCTGACATGGTTATGGGGAGAGACATGCCTATTTTAATTGAGTTGCTAAAAAAGGTGATGTTGAACCTAATGGTGGTTATAAAGCAACTACAGCAGAACAGGTGTCATGTTTGGTTGTGACTAGAGCTCAGGCCAAAGGTCTGCAACCTTTGCCAGAAATGTCGGACAGTTTATGTGAAGGGGGGAGCAAGGGGCCTAGGAAGACGAGGCAGCAACGACGGCTAAGTACCTGGGGACACCGATAAAAACAGATGATGTAAGTGGGCTAGAATGTCTGAATTGGGATGTACCTGAGAATATTAGTGAACTGCAAGCAGCAGATGTAACGCTAAAACCATTGTTTGAGTGTGCACGTACGGGGAAAGGTACTAACATGGGGAAGACCTTTTACCTTGACAATAACATTTTGTATGTCAAAGATAATGTGTATTGTAAACGGTTAATTGTACCTGCCTGTTGCCGCTCTATTGTGTTACATCTTGCACACACCATTCCATGGTCAGGACATCTACAGTAGCTCATCAGAAGACCTACATTAGAGTCAGTTCACATTTTTTTTGGCCATCAATGTACACTGATGTCAAGAAATATTGCACCACATGCCCAGTCTGCCAGAAAACTGCCAGTTCGTCGTTCTGACCGAGCTCCTCTCCATCCCTTACCTGTTATCTCCACTCTGTTCCACCGCATCGCTATAGACATTGTGGGTCCATTAGAGAAGAGCAGTTCTGGTTACTAATATATACTGGTAGTTTGTGACTATGCAACCAGATTTCTGGAAGCGTTCTTTCTGAGGGCTATCACCACCCCTAAAGTCGTTAGCGCACTGGTGCAGTTATTCTCTAGGGTGAGATGAGATTATAACAGACCATGGCACCAATTTTACATCACGTCTGATGAAGCAGCTCCTCCAGCAGCTGGGGATCAGTGCCATCAAGACCATACCATATCACCCACAGACAAATGGCTTGGTGGAAAGATTCAATCGGAACCTAAAAAGAATGCTACGAAAGTTTGACACCGGAAAAGACTGGGATAAGTGGCTACTCTTTGTCTTGTTTGCTTACCGAGAGGTACCCCAGGCAGCTACAGGCTTCTCACCATTTGAGTTGCTCTATGGGTGGCCTGTGCAAGGGCCTTTAGACCTGCTTCAGAAATGCTGGGAGCGACCAACATCCAAAACCCGGACCGGCTGGAGAAGTATTGCGAAGAGGCCAAGATGAAACTGCTGCAAGCCCAGAAAGAGCAGAAACAGTGGTATGACCAGCACGCTCAACATTGTGAGTTTAAACCTGGACAGAAGGTGTTACTACCATCCTCTGCAAGCAAACTCTTAGCAAAGTGGCAAGGGCCATATACAATCACAAGGCAGATGGGGCCAGTCACCTATGAAGTCCATCACCCAGAGCGAGGAAAACAGCACCAGACCTACCATGTAAACCAGTTAAAGGAGTGGACAGAAAAAGACAGTCCTTGCAATGAGGTGTTCCTGATTCATCAGGTACAAGAAGTAGAAAACCTGGAGAGTGAGATCTCGTCTGTAAGGCAAGAAGGACAGGTGAATCTTAACCACCTACAAGCAAAGCAAGTTACTGAACAGAAACAGCTGTTTCGGGATCTTCCGGCACAATTCACCCAGAAACCAGGCAGAACCCAAGCACTGAAGCATACAATTCACCTCAAAGATCCAACACCCAACAGACAGTGACCATACAGAGTGCCTCTGAGGTTGGTGAAGCCCCTCAAGGAGGGGATTTTGACCATGCAGAGGTTGGGTGTTATTGAGGTCGGTAAGTGAGTGGAGCAGCCCAATCGTTATTGTGCCCAAGAAAGATGGGAGCCTAAGGGTCTGTCTGGACTTCAGGAAACTGAATGCAGTCTCAAAGTTCGATGCCTACCCCATGCCAAGAATAGATAACTGCTGGAGAGGTTAGGAAAGGCAAAATACATAACCACCCTAGACCTCTGTAAAAGATATTGGCAGGTTCCCCTGCAGGAAGACTCAAGGACATACACAGCATTCCAAACTCCAATTGGTCTATACCAGTTTACTGTAATGCCCTTCGGGCTACATGGGGCACCAGCCACCTTCCAGCGATTAATGGACCCGGTCCTACGGGTTACAGAAGACTACTTCGTTGATGTTGTCATTTACAGTACTAACTGGGCTGAGCATCTTACCCACCTGAGACTGGTATTAAGTAAAATTTCAGAAGCCGGGCTCACATTAAACAGCACCAAATGTGAATAGGCCCGCTATTTGGGGTATCTCTTGAGGTCTGGACAAATACGGGCACAGGCCTACAAGATAGAGGCGATCAAAAACAGTCAAAAACCCATCACAAAGAAGCATGAGGTCATTTTTGGGGCTAGTGGGGTGGTATAGCAGGTTACTTTGTGCCTTTGAGGTGCTGCACACTTTGCGACTGTTGCAGCTCCTCTTACCAATCTCACGGCAAAAGCAGCAAAGAACCCAGTACAGTGGACAGAGGAGTGTGAAACGGCCTTCTCTGCACTGAAGGGCTATTTGTTCTCATCACCTGTGCTGCGAAACCCAGACTTTGAGAAAACCTTCATTTTACAGGTAGATGCCTCAGAAGTAGGGCTGTCAGCACCAAAGTGATAATGTGGTTGGGCCATCACTGGAATTTTTACCAAGATTGGCAGTAAAGAAAGAACCCCAAGTAGGGTCGGTGACGCAACATTGCAACGCCTTTGTGACAACAAGGCAACGTGTTTACTCCAGAATGACTGAGAGGATTGGCCCCAAACTGCCATCTGTGCTAATGTTCTTACATTACAGCAGAACGTTAACTGAAGCAGAACAAGACACTTTATTCTCTCCTCTAATAAGTCCAAATGTTCAGTTATTACGTTTTTACACGTGGACAAAATTGTTGGTACCCTTCGGTCAATGAAAGAAAAACTCACAATGGTCACATAAATAACTTTAATAACTTTAATTTGACAAAAGTAATAATTTTAAAAAAGTCTATAAATGTTAACCAATGAAAGTCAGACATTGCTTTTCAACCATGCTTCAACAGAATTATTTAAAATAATAAACTCATGGAACAGGCCTGGACAAAAATGATGGTACCCCTAGAAAATACTGAAAATAATGTGACCAAAGGGACATGTTAATTCAAGGTGTGTCCACTAATTAGCATCACAGGTGTCTACAATCTTGTAATCAGTCAGTGGGTGTCACGTTTTGTGGTGCGAGGCATAAATGCAGAGAATCCAGGTTTTTAAAGGAAACGACGTTTTATTTAAACAAAAGGTCAGGGAAAATCAACAAAACAAAGATACTTTAAATGAAAACAAAACTAAAACATGAATAATGACAGCGGGAACCATGAACTAAACATGCAGACATTTACCACGATAAATCAACAGATGCAAGACGCTAAAGTGAACTAAAACAAACCATTTATAATAAAACTAATGAGCAACTCGGTTCAGGTGAGCGCCCACGTCACCTGACCGAGATGCAACATGGGAAATGAAGTTTAAACACAAAAGGAACTACAAACAAATCTCTGGGCGCTAGGCGCCCTCTAGGGGTTACCCCTGACAGTACCCCCCCTCAAAGGGCGCAACTCCGGGGCGCCACAGGAGGTCCAGGGCATCCCCCCCCAGGGTCCAATGTCCGCCCCTCTCACCCAGAGGCTGGCACCTATGTCCGGCGAGCCCGATGGCCTGATGCCCCCATTGCAGTAGGGCGGCAGAGGCAGAGAACGAGCGGCGTCCTTTCCGGTGAAAGGCGGCAGCGGAAACTCGCCGTCCTCGTCGATGCAGGGCGGTGGCGGAAGAAGCTCACTGACCTCCTCGCTGAGAGATGGCGGCAGGAAAAGCTCACTGTCCTCAGCGACGTAGAACGGCGGTGGTGGAGGAAGAGGAAGCTCGTCATCCTCAGCGGCGCATGACGGCGGCGGCGGAGGAAGAAGCGGCTCGTCGTCCTCGGCGGCGCATGACGGCGGCGGCGGAGGAAGAGGTGGCTCGTTGTCCTCGGCGTCGCATGACGGCGGCGGCGGAGGAAGCTCGCTGTCCTCCTCGGTGCGTGACGGCGGCGGCGGAGGAAGAGGAAGCTCGTCGTCCTCTACGCCGCAGCTCGGCGGCGGAAGCTTGCTGTCCTCTACGCCGCAGCTCGGCGGAGGGAGCTCGCTGTCCTCTACGCCGCAGCTCGGCGGAGGAAGCTCGCTGTCTTCTACGCCGCAGCTTGGCGGAGGAAGCTCGCTGTCCTCTACGCCGCTGCTCGGCGGAGGCGGCGGCAGCTCGCTGTGCTCGTTGGCGCGGTGCAGCGGCTGCAGCTCGCTGTCTATGACGAAGGCGCCGTGCAGCGGCGGCAGTTCACTGTCCATCACGAAGGCGTCGTGCGGCAGCGGCGGCAGCTCGGTGTCCATGACGAAGGCGCCGTGCAGCGACGGCAGCTTGCTGTCCATGACGAAGGCGCCGTGCAGCGGCCGCAGCTCGCTGTCCATGACGAAGGCGCCGTGCTCGGCGGCGCGGTGCAGCGGCGGCAGCTCGCTGTGCTCGGCGGCGCGGTGCAGCGGCGGCAGCTCGCCATCGACAAAGCAGCTACGCGGCAGGATATAGAGCCCGCTGTCGTCGCCGTCGGAAAAGGGAGCTCGTCATCTTCGTCGCCGCTGCGGAGCTCACCTTCGCTGTCGTCACAGTACAGCGAGTAGCAGAGCTCGCTGTCGTCGCCGCTGAAAGGGATGTAAGCCATGTCATCTGACGCTGACGTCATCGCTGGCACCGAAGAAAGGGGCTGGCAGGTTTGGGCGCTCCGTGACGCTCGCTGGCAGGTCTGGGCTCTCTGAGCGGCTTAGCCGCATTAGCAGCACTTGGAGCGCAGGTCATTTCCTTCGGCACTCCGCCCGATGCTGCTCCATTCTAGCTGGGAGGCTGCTCCCGACTGTGCATACCGCCCACACGCTGTTTCTTGTAGCCGCACGCTGTGGGGTGTCCTTCCACCCTGGTTACCGCCGAGTCTGGACCTCCCGGTCTCTGCCCTCCGGTCGGTGCGGGGACTCATGTCACCCCAAGTTGCATCACTCCTGAACGGCGTGCGCCGTATCGCCAGCCGGCAGCCACCCCAGTTTGGCTGCTCTCTCAGCTCCTCCTGCTCTGCCATTACCTGAGCTACCTTGCCAGGTCTCCTCCTTCTCCTCTTTCCGCTACGCTGCTTGGGAATCCGCTCGCCTTCCGTGCCGTCTCCCCACAACGCATACATCGTTGCCCCCCCCAAAAGAATCCCCCGGGGGAAGGGCTCCTCTGCTATGCCTCTGGTTCGGTCTTGCATTCTGTCACGTTTTGTGGTGCGAGGCATAAATGCAGAGAATCCAGGTTTTTAAAGGAAGCGATGTTTTATTTAAACAAAAGGTCAGGGAAAATCAACAAAACAAAGATACTTTAAATGAAAACGAAACTAAAACACGAATAATGACAGCGTGAACCACGAACTAAACATGCAGACATTTACCACGATAAATCAACAGATGCAAGACGCTAAACTGAACTAAAACAAACCATTTATAATAAAACTAATGAGCAACTCGGTTCAGGTGAGCGCCCACGTCACCTGACCGAGATGCAACATGGGAAATGAAGTTTAAACACTAAAGGAACTACAAACAAATCTTTGGGCGCTAGGCGCCCTCTAGGGGTTACCCCTGACAGTGGGCCAATATATAGGGCTCCAGGTAGTCACTGTGTTGTTTGGTGACATGGTATGTACCACACTCAACATGGACCAGAGGAAGCGAAGGACAGAGTTGTCTCAGGAGATTCGAAAGAAAACTATAGACAAGCATGTTAAAGGTAAAGGCTATAAGACCATTTCCAAGCAGCTAGATGTTCCTGTGACTACAGTTGCACATATTATTCAGAAATTTAAGATCCATGGGACTGTAGCCAACCTCCCTGGACGTGGCCGCAGGAGTAAAATCGATGACAAATCAAAGAGACGGATAATCCAAATGGTAACAAAAGAGCCCAGAAAGACTTCTAAAGAGATCCAAGGTGAACTTCATGCTCAAGGAACATCAGTGTCAGATCGCACCATCCGTCGTTGCTTGAGTCAAAGTGGACTACATGGGAGACGACCAAGGAGGACACCATTGCGGAAAACAAATCATAAAAAAGCCAGACTGGAATATGCCAAACTACATGTTGACAAGCCACAAAGTTTCTGGGAAAATGTCCTATGGACAGATGGACAGATTTTTGCCAAGGCACATCAGCTCTATGTTCACAGATGGAAAAATGAAGCATATCAAGAAAATAACACTGTCCCTACTGTGAAACATGGTGGAGGCTCTGTTATGTTCTGGGGCTGCTTTGCTGCATCTGGCACAGGGTGTCTTGAATCTGTGCAGGGTACAATGAAATCTCAAGAATATAAAGGGATTCTAGAGAGAAATGTGCTGGCCAGTGTCAGAAAGCTGGGTCTCAGTCGCAGGTCATGGGTCTCGCAACAGGACAATGACCCAAAACACACAGCTAAAAACACCCAAGAATGGCTAAGAGGAAAACATTGGACTATTTTAAAGTGGCCTTCTATGAGCCCTGACCTCAATCCTGTTGAGCATCTTTGGAAGGAGCTGAAACATGCTGTCTGGAAAAGGCACCCTTCAAACCGGAAACAACTGGAGCAGCTTGCTCATGAGGAGTGGGACAAAATATCTGCAGAGAGGTGCAGAAGTCTCATTGAGAGTTACAGGAATCGTTTGATTGCAGTGATTGCCTCAAAAGGTTGTGCAACAAAGTTAGGGGTACCATCATTTTTGTCCAGGCCTGTTCCATGAATTTATTTTTTTTAATAATTCTGATGAAGCATGGTTGAAAACCAATGTCTGACTTTCATTGGTTAACATTCATAGAATTCTTATTTATTATTACTTTTGTCAGATTAAAGTTATTTCTGTGACCATTGTGAGTTTTTCTTTCATTGACCGAAGGGTACCAACAATTTTGTCCACGTGTGTATTATGTCAAGTTGATTTTTTTTTTACTTTTAAAAACGGTGCTCACCTCAGTTAATTTTTCCCAGACCGGACATGACATCACACCATGTAGATGTACAAAACTAGTATTCACTTTTAAGCAGCACGCTCTGGTCGAGGAAATATTAACAGTGTGATGACTAACCCATGTGACCCGATGCCCCGGTCTCCCCTGCAGATTGTAATGAATCTCACTCATTAAAGTGGAGTTCGGCTCGACTCCGTCCCGAACCTCAACCACGTCGTGCACTGCCTCTAGTGAAAAGTCTTGGAAATGCAGCTGAATATTTTGCCCTGGATTGGCATGTAAAATCCACAAGCCTGGAAAGACACACACACACACACACACACACACACACATCCTTGTGAATGAATGATGACGTATTTAAGTAAGAGCATTAATATAACCCTGCGCTTTGGTCAGAGCTGCTGTTATAGAGAATTCATCAATCAGGACTCAGAAGGTGTTTATTAGAGATGAATTACTCACATGATGCATCGTGTCCGTAGCTGAGAGGATAATTTGGCGAACTGAAGGTCGAGTTTGATGCATAAAGATCAAAAGGACCTCCACATTCCGCTGTAGTGGAGAAACATAACCAGATGTTTTATTAAAATACAACAATATTAATATTTCATCCATCTGTAGTACAAGAACTAATAAGATAAAAATATAAACTTATAAACTTAAAAACATCTGCAGTATGTCAAGGTCATCACTAACATTACAAACATTTGCTAACATAACTTAATGTTTTCTGCTCAACAGAAGAAAAAAACACCCTCGTATGAAACTCTACAAGTAATATTCAATTCAATTTTATTTTATTTCTATATTGCTTTTAATAAAAGTTGTTTCATTGTCTCAAAGCAGCTTCACAAAATGAAAAGAAAAGTTATGGAAGTGTGCATGAGTGAGAAAACTGTGATTAGATAATAATGATCAGGATTGTGGTGTTTATCACACTGGGGAGGTTTAGGGGTGAGTTACAGTACCAGTCAAAAGTTTGGACACTAATTCAGTGTGTTTATGATTTATTTTCTACGTGTTATACTGGAACAAGAATACTGGAGATTTCACATCTATATGTCATCAGGTCTAACAACAACAACAACAACAGGTCAGCTGTTCTGGAACAGTTCTCACAGGAACAGTATTGTGTCGAGTGCGTTTGTAAACCCCATCAAGCTCCATGATGAAACTGTCTCTCATGAAGACCTTCCCAGGAAAGCAAGACCAAAACTTAGCTCTTCTGCAGAGGAGAAGTTAATTTAGTCACCAGCCTCAGAAATCACCAATTAACAACCAGCACCTCAGATTAGAGCCGTTATGAAGCTTTACAGAGCAGAAGTAGCAGATACATCTCAATATCAACTGTTCAGAGGAGATTATTGTGTGTTTTATATAAACAACTTCAGTATTGTTTTACAGTGTAGAAAGAAATAAACATCAGGAACGACCATGAAGTTAGAGGGGGTGTACAAACTTTAAAGGGTTAAATATCAGGTGCAGCCAAATTTGATGAAGAACCGTGGATGATCTGAACTTCACCACCTGAATCCCGTAATACTGTGATGTGGAGTGTAAATGAAAGCGGCGTGTGATACCCGGCGTGGGGGGGAGGAGAGTCGGTTCGGGGGGAGCTGGTCCACACGGCCCAGAGGTCATGCTGAGGTCATCCAGGGCAACGCTGTTTGTCACACCACCTCTCTTAATCGCTTCAAATACAATCTGAAACGAGACACTTGATGATGCAGAGAAACAAAATGAGATGAAATTTTTGTGCTCTAAAGTTATTTCAAGAAAGTGAATTTTATTCTATTAATTCAAATTCCCATCTCAGATCTGTGTGCATGGAGTTGCATGTTCTCGTGCCCAAAGTCTCCTGGGATAGAGTCCAGACCCCCTGTGACCCTGAACAGGAGCTACAGATGATGAGTGAGCGAGTGAATTTTACAAAATCTTATAAAGTTCAGTGACGATTTCTCAGATTTACTGAATGTGAATAAGCCTGATGAGAAACTTCACTATTTGGTCTCAATCTGTTTTCTTAAAGATTCAAAGTCAGATTGATGCCATTTTTAATTGTCGTGTAACAGGAAGTGCTGCTGAAGCTGGAACTAAAGCTTCCTGTGACATCACAGTAACCGCCTGAGTGTTAGTAATTGTCCTCTTCTGTTTCCCGTGTGTTATTCTGACCGTCTGATCGGTCGTGTTGTTTATGGTTATTTGTCCGTAGTTCCAGACGTTCCCGTAGTTTCCCTCTTTCTGGAACAGAACTGTGATGTTCGAGTCTCGCTGTGAGATCACCTTCAGGCTCCGGAAATCCTCACCAAACATGTAATACCTCAAAGAACAAAACACCAACATTGTTTGTTAATATTATAAGATATCCATCATTATATTATTTATATAATGATGGATATCTTACAATAAAAAGGAATATAATTTTTTACATAAACACACAGATATACAATTTTTGTTTAAGTTTTTCTTCCTAAGCTCAGATCCCTCAGGGACGAAGAGGAACAGAAACGGCACTAACCAGAACCTCAAACACATGGGTTCTGATGCAGTAGCCAGCGGGAGGCTGCGGAGACAGAAAATCTTATCCCAGCTCCCTGGACTCACCGGAGTGATGATGTAGTAGCCTAGACACGCCCGAAGTGGAGTGATGATGAACAGAAGTCACATGATGGAAAGATGAAATGAATCACTTTGCATTGAGATGTGGAAGTTTACCGGACTGGTTCGCGAACGTGTGGTCGAAGCTCGGCCCGAACCCAGGAGGTGAAGAAGATCCGCTCTTCCTCATCCAGTCTCCTTCATCATCAGCGTCGTGTCTCCAGAAACAGAATCCCTCCTCAAATGAGCAGTTAATCTTCTCCTCGTCTGAACACAGAAACCTGATTATTTATACATGTTAATACATTAATCTAGAAATTCTAACACGTTCATATACATTAACATTTTTAACTTTTTGATATTATAAAACTGCATGATCTGTTTCCTCTAACCAGTTGTCATGCATTTCTTTATTCCAACATTTAAAACATGTTTATAATTCAAGTAAATCATATTATTACAAAATTATGATTAATCATGATCAATTTTGTAATCGGTTGACTGCACTAGTTTATTTATTTAGCTCATGACCAGGGCCTAATGTTACAGATAAAGTAATAATAATAATAATGATAATAATAATAACAATCATTATTTTTACTGTATTTTATTCCACACGTATTTGGACGGAGGATTAAATTGAGATGCTGTGTAACCATGACAACAAGCATGAATCGTGTTTTGTGCTCAGTCTGTAGTTATGCTTAATTCTTGATGATGTAATGATACGGAAAATAACTTTACACCTGCAACAGACTGAGCATAAGATTTAATTAATGAAAAGACCATGAAAAGGCTAAGATGTTACCATAGCAACAAGCACATATGCCTGTTATTAAATAAATAATATGAAGTTTATCTACATGCAGTGCTACCAAAATGTCTTAAAAGACTTTCTGCATAAGTTGTGATCATGAAGTGTGCAGTGAACTCCGCCCTCATCTAGCAGACGTGTAAAGTGCAGAAGAGACGTAAGACGCACTGCTGAGGAGCGTGAGGTTCTCCGCTCGGTATGTGCCGTTAAATCCTTGCTGGTTGATGATGATATCAGACACGAACACCACCGTGGCCTCATGGGAAATAATCCAAACAACTCCAGGAGACGGACCAGACAGCGAGTCTGAGGAGGACAAGGGACACAGACTCAGGTCTTTTTTCATGTTAATTCATCTCAAACTGATTATTAATTTAATATTTATGAACATTTGAAACACAGGAACTTTCAGATAAACAAAAATTCTTGTTTTATGTATGTGTTTAAATTGAATTATTTGTGCTTAAAATTTACTTCTATAAATAAATAATTAAATAAATTAATTAGTTAATCAATTAATTATCAGGCTAACCATCCATCCGCTATTAAACAAGAATTAAAAGTATGTTCTATTATTTGCATTTTTAAACTTACTCTAGTCAACGTTCCACAGTTTTCCTAAATTCATTTATACTCACAATTATTGGGCAAATGAGTTGTACAGCATGTTACATATTCACATGAACTACAAAACAGTCTATAAACTCACACGCCAATGTTTTGGCAGCTCCAATCCCCTCGAACAGCTTCAGAATATCGATATCTTCTTCTGTGTCAAACACCTCAAAGTCGATCCTTATGCTCAGGCCTTCATTAACTCTGAGAAAGGGGTGATGAATAAATATAAATATAAATATAAATAAAGAAGTCATATTTAATACTCCAACAGATTAACAGATTAAAGAGCAGAAACGCTTCAGTGGGATGTGATCAGGGCAGTTATGGTGCACCAGTGTGATGATGTGATGAATGAAATAATCCCATCATTAACACTTGCGAGGTGTAAAGTGGTGAGGAGAAAAGCAGAAAGTCACTCGAGACAGCGAAAACACCGGAGCAGAGACAGTGATGAGGGATGAAGTCCCAGAGGAACAAGGGTGAAGGGGAAAAGACAAAGATTCAAATATCAGAGAGAGAGTGATTGAGAGACAGAGGGAGAGTGAGAGAGAGAGTGAGAGAGAGTGGGAGAGAGTGAGAGAGAGTGATTGAGCGATAGAGAGAGAGTGACAGAGAGAGAGAGAAAGATATATATATATATAGAGAGAGAGAGTGATACCGTATGATCCAGCGACAGACTGTGTTACTGGCATAATCCAGGGGAAAATTACTGCTGTAAAAAAACCCACTTGGCCCCGGCAGGAGGAACTGTCCGTCACACATCGTCGCTACGGAAACACCGTTAAGACTTGTTAATTAATTTATTCACCATTTTTTTGTTTTTTATTTTATAAGGTCACTTTTCAATTACCTTTCTATTACAATTATTTATTAACTTTTTTATGAACATTGTATAGGTCATGCGCACTCCTAACACAACCGGCACTAGGACCTGGAAGTAGTACGGTCGTTATTCAGGAAGCATAAAAGGAGACAAGATGGCCCCACACATTGCTCAGTCATTGAGTTGCCCATGCTATCGCCGACGCTCTGTCCGTCTAATCGTGAGTACTCACTTTCTTGGGTTTTGCTTTCGATTGAGTGTGTGTTATTAGAACGCGGGTTTATTTGTGTAAGCTCTTGCTCTCATTCCGAGAGAGTTCTAAAAATAAACAGCGTGGTTATCCTGCCTACTCGTGCTACTTCCGCGTTTGGGTTTACCATCTACGCTACAGGGCTAACTGCTAGTCTTCTGGTCCGTCTCCGTTTGTTTGTGACAGAATGACTGAGCCAACAGCAGTAAACCCAGCGGATTACGCTCACCTCTGCGATGTGGTTGACCAGCACGCTAAGTTGATCGATCAGCTCAGTAGTGAAGTCGCGGTCCTCCGCCAAGGCCTCCAAGACGTTGCGGCCTTGCGCCGTGAGGTGGCGGAGCTACGGCAGGAGAACGCGACGCTCCGCGGGGCGGTCGCTCAGCCGGCTGCTGCCACGCCCATCTCAGCGGCTGCTGCTCCGCCACCCCCTCCCCCTTCTTCGGATGTCTTCATTGCTTTACCGGACAAATGGGATGGCACAGATGGGAAGTGCAGTGTTTTTTTAACCGCATTGGATCTAGTGTTTGAGTTTAATTCCACCAAATACTCCACAGACTGACTGCGCATTGCTCTTCTCGTTTCGTTGCTATCCGGGCAGGCAGCTGAGTGGGCCACGGCGGTCCTGCGATCTGATTCAGATGTAGCCTACTCTTATACAGAGGTCACCCGCCAGCTAAAACTCACCTTTGAACATCCTGCTGCTGAGGTGGAGACCGACTCAAAATTATATCATCTGCGGCAGGGGGGCTCGTCCGTGAGCCGCTACACGGCGGATTTCCGAACCCTCGCCGTCCAAACCGACTGGGGAGACTCCACCCTCCGGACGGCCTACTACGAGGGACTGGCTGCACGCATTAAGGACGAGCTCGCCGGTGGTGAACTTCCAGCCACCTTGGAGGGCCTAATCCAACTTGCCCCCCGGATCAACCAGTGTCTGCTCGCCCGCCCTAAGCCAGCTCCTCGCACCCTGCCATCCATCATGCCACCACTGCCTCATTTCTTGCCCCGAAGCTCTTCCTTCTTCTCTCGCACGCCTGTTCCGGAAGCTCGTTCCTCACTCTCCACTGCACCTACCGGATCCGTCGGTTCTCCACCTCCCGCCGTGGTTGACACCGGAGCCGGGGAACCCATGCAATTAGGGCACGCCTCCTTAACCGCTGCAGAACGGGAACGACGATATAGAGAGGGCCTCTGCGCGTATTGCGGGTCAGCAGCGCATCACCGGGCCATCTGTCCTCTACGCCCGGGAAGCGCGCAGACCCGGTGAGAAGTGAGAGTGACTCACCGGGTTCCATCTCCCTCTCCACCACCCTGACCAATGATTCCCATCTCACGGTAAGAGTACACCTCCAGTTTGGCCACAAACGAGTCGGAAGTACCGCCTTCGTCGACTCCGGTGCTGCTGGTAACTTCATTGACTCTTCTTATGCCAAGAAACTGGGGGTAAAGATCGAGGCGTTATCCCAGCCCGTAAATATTACATCTGTCGATGGTCGGCCCCTCTCCTCCAGCCCCATCACCTTCCAAACTCAACCCATCACCATGAACATCGGCCAACACCAGGAACAGCTTCACTTCTACCTCACCCCCATCTCATCACCTCCCCTCATTCTCGGACATCCCTAGTTACTTCGTCACGACCCGCTCATATCCTGGACACAAAGTCGGATCCTACAATGGGGGCCGACTTGCTCTGAACTCTGCCTACGGGCCCGGGCTGGGGCGTGTTCTAGGGAGTCCAAGGCCCCCAAGGTCGACACCGACGCCATCCCGAGCGCCTACCGAGACCTGGCTGAGGTGTTTTGTAAAAGACGGGCAACCCACCTACCTCCTCATCGCCCCTACGACCTTGCCATCGACCTTCAGCCAGGCTCCATGCCACCCCTCGGCCACCTCTACTCTTTATCTGCCACCGAGATGCAGGCGATGAAGGAATATGTTTCCAGCGGACTGCGCCAAGGTACCATCCGGCCTTCTTCCTCGCCTGCTGCCACAGGGTTCTTCTTTGTGAAGAAACGTGACGGCAACTTACGCCCATGTGTCGATTATCGGGGGCTCAACAACATCACCATCAAGAACCGACATCCATTGCCTCTTACCAACTCTGCCCTGGACGCCCTCTCTGGTGCCACCATTTTTACTAAGTTGGACCTCCGGAGCGCCTACAACTTGGTGCGCATCAGAGAGGGCGATGAGTGGAAGACGGCCTTCATCACTCCCATCGGTCATTATGAAAGTCTGGTAATACCATTTGGACTCTGCAACGCTCCAGCGGTTTTCCAACAATTCATCAATGACGTTCTAAGAGACATGTTAGGTCGATGGGTGTTCGTCTACCTAGACAACATCCTCATATACTCCCGGACTTTCAGTGAACATGTACAACACGTCAGAGCGGTTCTGAAGAGATTGCTCGCCCACCAGCTGTACTGTAAGTTGGAGAAGTGCGCTTTTCACGAGCGCTCCAGCACTTTCCTGGGTTTTGTCATCTCGCCCCAGGGTGTGGCCATGGACCCACAGAAGCTGGAGGTTGTGAGTCACTGGCCCCTACCCAGGACTCTTAAACAACTCCAACGTTTCCTCGGGTTTGCAAACTTCTATCGTCGCTTTATCCGGGGCTACAGTACGGTTGCAGCTCCACTAACTGCTCTGACACGTCCATCATCTCACCCCTTTCACCTCACCTCTACTGCCATTACCCCCTTCCGTGAACTTTAGCGCCGCTTCACTACGGCTCCCATCCTCCTTCATCCAGATGCCAACAAACCATTCGTTGTGGAGGTGGACGCGTCGGACGTGGGCGCCGGGGCGATTCTCTCCCAACGAGGTCCAGACCAGAAGCTGCACCCCTGCAGCTTCTTCTCCAAAAAAATTGACCCCACTCAGCAGCGATACGGAGTAGGGGACCACGAGCTGCTGGCCATAAAGTGGGCCTTGGAGAAATGGCGTCACTGGCTCCAGGGCACCAGAGAGACATTCATTGTCTGGACTGATCACCAGAACCTCATCACCATCTGGTCGCTGAAACAGTTGAACCCCAGACAGGCGCGATGGGCTCTGTTTTTTGAGGACTACAATTTCCACCTGTCATATCGCCCGGAGTCCAAGAACATCAAAGCTGACGCCCTCTCACGACAGTATGAGGAAAACGTCCCCCGGGCGGACCCCGCGCCTGTCCTACCACCTACCAAGATCATCGCACCACTCCGTTGGGACATAGAGACGAGGGTTTGCCAGGCACAGGCTGCGGAGACCGAACCGGCAGGCGTGCCGCCTGGACGACTCTATGTGCCCAACACCGTCAAGCCAGAGGTGCTTCAATGGGGGCACTCCTCTCTCCTCTCAGGTCACCCCGGAAGGCACCGCACGCTACAATTCATCCGATGCGCCTTCTGGTGGCCCAACATGAAGAGGGACATTGATGAGTTTGTCCAGGCGTGCCCAGTGTGCGCCCGGGCCAAAGACAGCAACCAACCATCCCCGGGAGAACTTCAACCACTCCCAGTTCCCCGTCGGCCCTGGACGCACATTGCCGTCGACTTCATCACGGGCCTGCCGGTCTCCGAAGGGAAGAACACCATCCTCACGATCGTCGACCGGTTCTCCAAAGCTGTCCACCTGGTAGACCTCCCCGGACTCCCGTCAGCCAAAAACACAGCCGAGCTGATATTAGAACACGTACAGATGTAGCAACTCAAAACAGCCAGGGTCGGGCAACTGACGTGTGAATGGCTTATGGCTGGCGGATGGCTGACGTGTGGCTGTCGTGAATCCCCCCTCCTTCTCCTGCCAGAAGGCGTGTCCAGATTTCACAGTAAACACGCCCATTGAAGCCATATTTATTCATTTACCGTCCGCCACCACTAGATGGCGCTTTGTTCTCAAGAAGACGTTAACAGAAGCCAGCAATTTAGCTGCTGAGTAGCAATCACGTGATTTTAACCCTCCGCCCCCCCGCCGGACTGACGCTAGCAAACTGCAATATGGAGATGAAGATGACAGTTTAATGGACTTCTTATCCAGGGTAAGTGTTGTCTTTTTTATATAAAATTTGGGTGTTAGTTTAGTTCCCAGTTTAATAATTATTTTTAATTGGCCGATTTGAAAATCACTGTCAGCGCCTGCAACAGTCAGATGTAACTTTAGGTAACTTAATCATCTGTTTACCAAGTCTGGAGTTACAGTTTACTGTCAGTGTCACAAAACTCACAACGTCACTCTCTCACTCAAAAAGACGCTAAAACTTCGGAAATACTATTAACTTCGGCTGCACTACCCGAGAAACTGATTTAATATAGTTTTGTGAGCTCAGTGTATTTTTATAAAAAGAGTGTTCGTGTCCTCTGAAAATTACTGAGAGAATCTGACTGAGTCTTCTCTGGATTTAGATAAATTCAGCATTTATTTTTTTGGGGGGGAGGGGGGGAGTGAGTTAATCTGCAGTTGGGATTAGGTGTACCGGAGCTAGCAAGCTAAACTCTCATAAACATGTTTGTCTTATTATGGCATTATATTCCTGTCACAATTCTGAGCGCGTGGTTTGACATTTTGAGAGCAGACAAAGCACTCTATGCGCGTGCAGTGTCCCTTGCTCGCTCAACATGTTCTCAGCACACGCGCGACTTCTCGATTCTGTGCGCGCTCGACTCTGCCTGTGCGCTTTCGTCAAAGTGGGACGAAACCGCGGGACCCGATTGAGGCGCCCTGGGCGGACCAAATATCTGCGCGGCCCAACGGACAGCGGATCCGCGCTGCGCGATCCACTGGGCTGCGCAAATAAACCAGTTAATTTCTGCGCTGTTCAGATTGTCCGTTGCGCTGTCCGTTGGGCCGCGCAGATATTTGGTCAGTCCAGGGCAGCTCAATCGTCCCACTTTTGATGTGTTTGGCTTCCCATAGTCCAGTGTAACAAAACTGCCACAAAACCAACCAATCACAGACTTCCACACACTACTTCTGATTGGCTGTTCCTTCTCTATCAGCTGGCACTATCGACCGCATAACGGAAGCGTTGTAAATAAAGGTTTATAAGTAAAGCGACCGAGTTGCCCGATTTGAATTTTTGTCCATTTTAAGTCCATTTAGTCCAACGATGAGCTATATGGATAATTAGATAAGTAAATAAAAACACACAAAGGACAAACGAAACTAGTATATACTAATACTTCATTGAATAAAAAATAAATACTATAATATTTGTTTATGATATTTATAAAGAAATACAACTTAATTTACAATGCTTCGCTTATATAATATCCTTTCATTAATTTCTTATAATTTTGTTTTGATTTTGTAAAGCT
>CM059212.1:32672169-32697169 GCA_030347435.1 Clarias fuscus
CGCAGAGTCTCGTTCACGCTCCCTCCTCCACCACTAACTGAGTGTTAGCTCTTTACCGTTAATACAAATCTGACACGTCACGTTCTTCCTTCCTTAAATAGCACAAGCTTCAGCCAAGGCCGGAGTCTCAGATAACTTTATGATGCCTCTGTTTCTTGCCTGTAATGACGGCTGTAAATGTTTATTACTCTTCATTGAGGACAAAAGATTAGCACTTAACGCTAATGACGTAGAGAATCCATGCAGGACTCAGGCACCGCATCAGAGAGGAGAAAAAACCAAAATAACCTAAAAATACTGAAAACCCTGTGATAATTTCCTGGTGTGACATAATTGTTAAGTGGAAGAAAAATGAGGAATGGCTTTGAAAAGGTTTTAAGAATAAAAATCTGAAAATTGTGGTGTGCTCTTGTATTCACCCCCTTTTCTCTGATTAGCCTAAAATCCAGTGGAACCGATCACCTTCAGAAGTCTCTTAATTAGTAAAGAGTTCACTTGCAGACCAGATTATTTGCAATCCAAGGTTCCACTGTATATAATATATTGCCAAAAGAATTCACTCACATGCCGTCACATCCATATGAACTTGAGTAACATTCAATTCTTAATCAATATGGTTTAATATGATGTTGGCAACAATTCAATTTTATTTGTATTGCGCTTTTAACAATTTTCATCATCGCAAAGCAGCTTTACACAATCAAAATAATTATTTAAGTTTGTATGAAATGTGAATATGTACAGTAAAAATAAAAAAAATGGTCAGATAGTCCCTGATGAGCAAGCCGAGAGCGACAGTGGCAAGGAAAAACTCCCTGAGATGGCAGTAGGAAGAAACCTTGAGAGGAACCCGACTCAACAGGGAACCCATCCTCATTTGGGTGAAACAGAAAGCAGGAATTGATCTGCATTCATACTGTGTGTTGGGTGTCAGGCAGTTCAGTATTGTTAATAGATGTTAATTGATGTTAATTGATGTTAATATGGAGTCCAGGTAGTTATTAGAGGCTCAGGTAGACTTGTAGGAAATTCTAGTCCTGAACTATCGAGCGACTGTAGCCAAGTTCTCAGAGAAACGGCTGTCTTCCTAGTAGAGTGAAACCGTCCCCAGACACTGGACGCATCCCAAAGAGATACACGGGACATCCATGTGACAAGATCTCCAACCAGAAGCGGGGCACCAGGATGAGTCAGGCAGGTCCAGAGGGCAGAGGGTGTCTGGATAAATGGCAGCTCAGGAACGACATGTGTAGCTTGACAGAGAGAGGGAAAGAGAGAGAGAGGGGGAGAGAGAGAAGAGAGAGAGGGGGAGAGAGAACAGGAGAGCAAAAGAGGGGAGATAACAGTTAGGTATGGTCGCAGTCACATAATCTATAAGGTGGATGTATATTTAGTGTAGAGTGCAAGCAGGGACTCCGGCAGGACTAACTATGACATCATAACTAAAATGGAGAGTCAGAAGGAAACACAGACATGAGGGCTTCCTGAGATGTAAAGCAACCAATCACCTCACTGTCGACAAAACTGAGTGATCAATGAGAGTGGGGAAGACAGCATATAAACATACCAGTTCACCGTAATACTCTACGTCCATGAGTCCACCAGATCTGCTCCTTTATCTAAGGCAAAAATGCTTGGCTAAATAAATAGGTTTTTAGCCTAGACTTAAACACTGAGACTGTGTCTGAGGCCCGAACACTATTTGGAAGGCTATTCCATAACTTTGGGGCTTTGTATAAAAAAAGCTCTGCCCCCTGCTTTAATAATAAGCGGTACTGACAAGCAGCCTGCATCCTTTGATCGAAGTAGGCGTAGTGGATCGTAAGACACTAACAGTTCACTCAGATACTGCGGCGCGAGACCATTTAATGCTTTATATGTCAAAGGTAGTATTTTAAAATCAATGCGAAATTTCACAGGGAGCCAATGAAGTGAAGATAAGATAGGGGTGATGTGCTCGTATCTTCTGGTTTTAGTGAGGCCTCACGCTGCTGCATTCTGAACTAACTGATGCTTGTTTATGCACCTGGTTGAACAACCAGACAGTAAGACGTTACAATAGTCCAACCTAGAGGTGACAAAAGCATGAACTACTTTTTCTGCATCATTTAGTAACAATATATTCCTTAACTTGGCAATATTTCTGAGGTGAAATAATGCTATCCTGGTGATATTGTCTACATGAGCTTCAAATGAAAGACTAGAATCAATAATCACACCAAGTTCTTTTACTGTTGCACTAGATAGAACAGAAAGGCCATCTAAATTTACAGTGTGATCTAAAATCTTGCTTCTAGCTGCATGCGGTCCTATGACTAGAACTTCTGTCTTATCAGGATTAAGCAGAAGGACGTTTGTTAGCATCCAGTCTCTTATATCCTTTACACATTGCTCAACTTTAGCAATCTGGTTTTGCTGAGACGTATAACTGTGTGTCGTCAGCATAACAGTGAAAATTAATATCATGCTTATGGATTATGTTGCCCAAAGTAAGCATGTAAAGGGAAAAAAGCAGTGGGCCTAAAACCGAACCCTGTGGGACACCAAACTCCACTAGTGAAAATGCAGAATAATCACCATTTAAATCTACATACTGATAACGATCAGTCAAATAGGATCTGAGCCAGGAGAGGGGTGTTCCCTTAATTCCTACTACATTTTCTAATCTATGAGGAAGAATGCTATGATCAATTGTGTAAAAAGCTGCACTGAGGTAGAGTAACATACGCAACCCTGATCAGAGGCCAATAGGAGGTCATTTACTACTTTAATGAGTGCTGTCTCTGTGCTATGATGAGGCTTAAATCCTGATTGATACAGTTCATGTATGTTATTTCTATGTAGATATAAACATAGCTGCTCCGCTACTATCTTTTGCAGAATCTTAGAGATAAAGGAGAGGTTTGATATCGGCCTGTAATTGGACAGCTGACTGGGGTCGAGGTCAGACTTCTTAATTATCAGCTTAATAGCTGCTAATTTAAAAGATTTTGGAACATACCCAATGCTGAGTGAAGAATTAATTATTTTCAACAGTGGTTCTGGCTTAATTTTCTGTTCTGTTCAGGCTGATGAATTTGCAGAAGAGATGAGTGAAATTAGTTCATTCTCTTCAAGGGGAGTAGAGTATTCTAAGTTCCGATCTGACATGGTTAGTTTAACATCTGCATAAATTACATTGTCCGGTTTCAAAGCCTCAATTTTATGCCTAATATTTACAATTTTATTATTAAAGAAGTTCATGAAGTCCTCACTACTGTATGTTGTTGTTGTGGAGATTAATTTGGCTATGGTATTAAATAAAAATCTAGGATAATTTTTGTTATTTTCAATAAGAGTGGAGAGATACGTTGATCTAGCATAACTGAGAGCTTTTCTATAGTTCAGGATGCTCTCCTTCCATGCTATTTGAAATACTAACAATTTGGTTTGACGCCATTTATGTTCTAATTTCCAAGCAGTCTGTTTTAAACTGCGCGTGTGATCATTATACCAGGGAGCGAGTTTCTTATCTCTAATCAATTTCCTTTTAACTGGAGCTACATTCTCTAAGGTATAACAAAACGTTGACTCTAAATGTTCAGTCGCCTGATCCAGTTCTGTGGAGTCAGATGGCGATCCAATCAAAGTTGATAACTCTGGGAGATTACTGATAAAGCTCTGTGTGGTATTTGATGTGAATGTATGTGTAATACGGTAGCGCTGCACTGTGCGTACATTATTACTATGACAAACATTAATTGAGACAAGATAGTGATCTGAGATAATGTCAGACTGTGGAATTGTGAATACATTTCTTATACTTAACCCGAAGAATAATATTAAATCTAAAGTGTGACTTGCTTTATGAGTGGGTCCTACTACACATTGATTTACTCCTACTGAGTCTAGTATGGACATAAATGCTGTTCTCAGAAAGTCTTCTGGAGTCTCAAAATGAATATTAAAATCTCCAGCAATTAACGCTTTCTCTACAGAGCAACAGCTTCAACTCTTCTGTAAAGGCTTTCCACAAGGTTTAGGAGTGTGTTTATAGGAATTTTTGACTATTCTTCCAGAATTGTCAGAGACTGATGTTGGATGAGATGGCTTGGCTCGCAGTCTCCGCTCTAATTAATCACAAAGGTGTTGAAGTCAGAACTCTGTGCAGGTCAGTCAAGTTCTGTTTGGCAATCAATATTGGCAGGCAGAGTGGGCCCGCATGGGCAGCAGCTCCTGCATGCTCCCTAAGCAACGCTTCCCGCTGTCTTGACCAACCGGCCCCTTTCAGCTCTCCTTTGGGCCTCAGATTGGAGTTTCTCATGACGTATGGTGGCTGGGGCTTTCCGAGCTGGGAATGAGGGCCTCAACATGGAACACAGCTGCCTTTTTTACTCTTCGGCTGTAGGATTCCAAAGGCTTTACACGTGAGTGTGAGTGCCATGGGATCTTGTGCAGTCTTTTCTCGGCTGTCCTCAATACAGAGATCAAACGGAAGCATTCAGTTCTGTGCTTTTAAAGTCCCTCGGGCGAGTTAGATCACCCTGTTCACATACTACTCCCCACCTTGTTGTTATAGTGTAGGGAAAAGTCCGAGATCCGTTAACAATGATATTTCACCAGCTGATATGATATGATATGATATTTCACAAGCCCTTTTCCAGCAGCCCCACCCCTTCGCACATCTGCAGAAGGAGAGGCTGCTTACTTAGTAAGCCTACAGGGTAAGCACGGAGCGACAACTAATTGAGGCGCATGCCCATCACTGGCACACGCTGTCACAATATATACTGTAGTAGGACAGTATAATTATTCAACAATGTTCAGTGAATATCTGATGACAAACAGAAGGTGCAGTAAGTACATATAATATCTTTATTACCTACTTACTTACTGAACCTTACACATTGTTATTTATTGTAAATAGGCCACTTCTGGTTGGGTGCCAACTACATTTCACTGGCTTTGTACATGTACCTTACACAATGACAATAAAGCTGCATCAAATCTAATCTGAAAAAAAAAAATCCTGCTCAGCTTCAAGGAAATTCTTATTGTGTAATTCAACTTCCTTTCAGATTTAAGCAGAAACATCTGGATTGTGCTGAATTTCTGTAATGTTGTAATGAGGCCACACCGACTTCTGGGTAAGAAGTGCTAACCCAGAGTAACTTACTGAAAACAGGCGAACAGTGTGTTTAATTTCAGAAGTGTAAAGTTGTGGATGTTATCTACTGATATAGAAGTGAGAATGCAAATCCAGTGCAAAAGCTAAAGGAGGAAAGTCAGAGTGAGGAGGAGGAGATTGAGAAGCAGGTACATAGAGAAGACTATAAGCAAATTAGAGTAATTCCCGAATTGCCCGTAGTGTGTGAATGTGTGTTAATGTTGACCGGAACACATACAATCGTAATCACCATTGAACTACACGGTCCGTAATTGGACTATAAAGGTACATAGACGGATGGACGGATATCTAAAATAGCAAGGGAGAAAATTTCAGTATTGCAGTGCATTGTGGGATATCGAGAATGTGCTAGTTATTCTCCATTATAAATGCCTATGATTTATAAAACAACTCTCTAAGTAGAGAACTATATAATTTTTTATTTGGACGGCAGGTACAGCGCTACAGGTCCTTAGTTTTTCTCTGGTTCCTTTAGTTCTAATTCCTGACACAACACAAGAGACATCAGTCACAGATTAAGTTGGTTTAAAACCATTTTTATTTAGAAACACTTGATTTCAAACCCCAATAATCAAACTGTGATCACCACATCAGAGTAGATTTTGGGTCTTTCATTTGCTGTTCTTTAATAAACTGAGTACACAGGTGAGATTTGAAGATTGGTTAGAATATTATAACTACATTTATAAAATAACTACATACATTTTATAATTCTGTGATATTTACAATGTCGATGACACTATGTCCTCATCTCGTTCCATTCCAGTGTGTGTACAGCCGTCGAGTTTCCAGTATCCAGTCTATGAATTTTGGAACCAGAACATAAACACCTGGAAGTCCAGGTCGAGCACAGCCCCTGCCAAATGACGTCACACCCACCAAGACCCAGGACGCATCCTCCTCCTCACACATCAGCGGCCCTCCGGAGTCACCCTGTTAAACAGAAAAACATAATGCTCTTCAGTTTCCACAGCGTCTAGCAATCTAGATTTTCATGGGTCCCTATTTTGTTGATGCCCACTTTGTCTCTAGATCTCACATTGTCACTGGACCTCCATACTTTAGCCAAAGCACTGCCAAGTTGCCACTGTTAAGCCCTTGAGCATGGCTCTTAACCCTAACTGCTCCAGGAGTGCTGTAACCTGGCTGACCCTGTGCTCTGACCCCAGCTTCCTAACTGGAAAATAATTTCACTGTGCTGTAAGGTACATGTGGCAAATTACTTTATCTGTAGTCTCCACCATGTCACTGGTCCCCATTTGTTTTAGTTCCCACATCTTTCCTCTATTTTATCTCTACTCTGCACTTTTTCACTGGTCCCTATTTTGTTGTTGGTCCAGACTTTGTCTGTGGTTCCCATGTTGGCACTGGTTGCCACTTTATTTCATACACACACACCTCACAGCTGTCAATTCCACCCTCAGGGTATCCCGCACACACCATCTGTTCAGTTATTTTGTACATAGGAAGCCTCTCCTGACACAGACTGTTATTGACAAGGGGCACCACAGCCTGCTGTAATACATCAGCTGAAACACCTACAACACACACACACACACACACACACACACACACACACACACACACACACACACACACACACACACAGAGAGAAATGAAACATAATTTCCTTCAACTGAGTAATAATAATTAATATTTTTTAACAAAAGTGAAAAAGCATGGGTTTTGCTTAATGAATTAAGAGGATTTTTAAGATTATACTTTATTTATTAAATAAACGATAGTGTTCTAATGAGTTATTTGTTTGCAGAGCTTTGTCTCTTTAACCCAGAGTGACGGACCTCCTTCAGTTAATGTCCCCCAGCCGACGATGAAACACTTTCTTTCTGCCTCAAAGTGCTGATTTGGGTCTGGCAGGCAGATCGGCTGGATGTAGTCTGAGAAAAATAACATTCATATGATGACAACAAAAAAAGTTTCAAAAAGTTTATCAGTTTACCCGCGATACAGATTTTCCATCTGTGTGCAGTCTTAGTGTGAGTCTGACTTTAGGTCTTGTCAGTGCTAAAGTCAGTGCTAAAGTCAGTGGTGGCTCAGTTGGTTAAGGCTGTGGGTTACTGAGTTACTGATCTGAAGGTTAGGGGTTTGGGCCCCAGCAACAGCAAGTTGCCACTGTTGAGCCCTTGAGCAAGAACCTTCACCCTATCTGCTCCAGGGGCGCCCTAACCTGGCTGACCCTGTGCTCTGACCCCAGTTTCCTAACTGGAATATGCAAAAAAATAATTTCACTGTGCTGTACAGTACATGTGACAAATAATTGAATATTCTATGCTATTCTTCTATTCTACTTGGACTTGAGTGTGTTTGGTGGAGTGTGTCCCTCGGTGGATAGCTGGCTAGCTAACTACTGTAAGCTAAAGTTATCTGCCTAATGCTCCACACTCCTACAAATATTAGCTTCTAATTTTTTGCTACTTTCACTCAGTAAAAAGTATATTCATATCACAGTGATGGAGTGTATATGGGGCGTGATGAAGTAATAGAGTTCCCAGTAGTTACCTGTGAAGGTGATTTTGTCCTGTAAGTGCATAAGTGAGATATCTGAGTCTCTGGTTTTTTTGTTGTAGTTTGGGTTCATGACAATCTGATCAACGTTATGATACTGTCTGTCTGCTGTGTTGGATTCATACTGAGCATGAAGACCCAACACCACGTTCCAGTTGGAGAGGTGAATGTTCTTCCTGCAGAAGTTCACAATAAACATGATTAGCTATGAACCAGCGAGGACTAATACAATCATCTGAGCTTCACAAGGAGCTTGTTATATTACAATAAAATACAGGTAGTCCCCAACTATACCATTATTTCCTACGGGGAAATTCACTCTGAAACAAAATGGCGTCCAGGATTCCCCTTGTCAAGATTTAAATGGGCAGAGACAACACTGCTAGATTTCACATTTCACTGTGAGATTCATTTCCTTAGGTGCAGTTATAGTTTTTGGCCACATGATGGCAGTGTTGTGAAAGGGGACAGATTTAGTCAAGTGGATCAGTATGCTTTACATTGTATATTTGTGCCAAAGGTGTATAAGACTCACTTTGTCAGACTTACGAACAAATCCAACTTACAAACATGCTCCGGAATGGAACTCGTTCGTAAGTAGGGAACTACCTGTGTAATCTAATTCCGCTTCTTTAAATTTCTGTGGAAATTAATCAATATTTTTGCCTGACCCGTAAACGCAGTACGCATCCGTAACCAGCCACTGTGAGTCGATTATCGTGGCTCCGCAGATTTGTTTTCCTTTAAAGCGTAGTGAGGCGATCCATGGCCACGCCCCCTTTACCGCATCCTCTCCTCCCACGATCCTCCCGTCCACACCTTCACTTGTTCCCTCCTCCGTTTCCACCCTGGACTCTCTCACCACAGACGAGCCCGACTCTGTGTTTATTACCACCTTACGCTTCCCACACGCTGAAACATTACATTAGCAACTTATTGTTATTCATTCATTACATGATATTAGTTATAATTAAATGTAATTTAAGGTTTCTGTCTGAAAGCTACTCACATTGGTTATTGCAGTGGAGCGATACGGCCTTGTCACTCGGACATGTTTCACTTAAAATAAAATAAAAATTTGAAAAAGAAATTTGAAAATGATGTGAAACTCAAAACACACACTGCGCCTTCATGCTTTTACACTCAAAACCACTAAAAAGTGTTACTTTATTATAATAGATGTTTGAACCTGGGTTTGACATCCACTGTGCCGTTAGCAGCCTGAGTCATGACGGCAAACGGAGCATCTTCAGCCACAACAGACACGAATGAAGCGTTTCCTGATCTACAGTAAAACAAACAAACAAACAAACAAACAAACAAACAAACAAAATCCAAATGCATGAATTCACAATTGATGTGAAGATTTCGATCCTCACCTGTAGCCTAAATATCTGCAGAAGTACAGGGAGAAGTGCGAGCTCCAGTTGGAGGAACAGGCCGTGTAGAGGCGGCTCTGAATCTCAACCTTCAGACGAGGAGAATCCGCTGGGGTTAAGTGCACTGAAACACAGCAGTGAGGGTGAGGGAACGACACACACACGCACACGCACACAACCATGGTGTTACACAAACACTCACCACAGTGATTATGGGTAATGTAAACTCACCACACTGTGCCTCGTCTGAAGCATCGGGGCAGTCACTGACGCCGTCACACACACTGGAATCAGACAAACACACTCCAGATGTGCAGCGGTACTCACCTGCCTTACACGGCTCTGCAGTGAAACATTCAATCATTTACTTTATTCTGATTTTCTTCAGACAAAATTAAATGTATTTATTTATTAAGCTATTTAAATCAAGTTGTATAGGCTGCTCAGGATGATAGAGTTGCCCCCTAGTGGCCTGCGGCTGCAGCTGCGGCTGCAGTGTTGTGGTGGTAAAACCGGGTGTGAGCACAGGACTGGACCTTGACCCGGGCACTGAGCTGGAGCTTGAATACGGATGAAGTGGAAGATTGGCACTGGCTTACTGCCCTACTTTAGAAGTGCCATGCTGACAACTCCCCCGGCACTGAGGGTAACATGGGTAAGGGTAACATGGGGGGTAACATGGCTTCAGCATGAGCAACCATGTCAACATACCAGAACACAGGGCAAGTAAGTGCTCTGCTCGTCCTATCATTTGGAGTTTGCAAGTTCAATGATGTCGTATCCTATCGCAGCTCTCCTGAAGAAAGCTGATTGGTCGAGCTCTCTCTGAGGTGAGGGATGGGAGGCACTCTAGCACGAATCAATTGCAGCTCTAAGCCAACCACTGGTATCTGTAAGCTCGCGCTTTTGGAAGGAGTGGATAACTCTGTCCTCCAAGTGTGTTACAATGCTCCCAGTGGTTCATGACTCCCCCTTAATGAGGGAGTGCCCTCAAAAAATATAAATAAATAAATATATATATTTAAAAATACTAAAAATAAAAAAAAAAGCTTAACAGCAAAGCATTCTCTGTGCCACTAGGGGCAAACCTGACAAAGAAACACTTTGAACTAATAGTGGAATTAAATACTTATTAATTCAAATAATTATATGTTATTGCTAATAATAAAAGCTAATGAGTTAAATTTTGATCCCATAATATTACATATTCATATTTCATTGAGATATCTGTCACGGCATGCCAGGTAACGCCCATGTCTCAAGCAAAGACCTGATCACCTGTGCATTCCAGCTCCATATACTCCCCGCCTCCTGCTTTTCAACGCCTCATTCACCACTCTCATCACACCTGTTCTCAATTACTAATCATCTCAACTACCTATTTATACCACGCTCTAACATCATCACGTTGCCAGATTATTGTGTGCTACTCATGCCCAGTATTCCAGCGTTCTTTTCCATTTCGACTTTCCGGATCACGACCACGCTCTGTTTCACCGACCTCGTCTCTGTCTCACGTCTTGGATATATTGCCTTCTCGTATTTACTGTTGCCGACCTCCGGAATTCTCTCTCGACTACGAACTTGGATTACGGACTCTCTCGACTCACCGGCTTTGATCCCCGCCCGTCTCACGACCATGAGTGATCTTCACGCCGGCAAACACAGCAGCGCTCGCTCTCCACACTCGCCGGCTGCACACTTCCGCATTCCCGCCACGGAGCTCATTGACTGGAAACACTGCGCTCGCTCTCCACTAACGCCGGCGGCACACTTCCGCATTCCCGCCGCGGAGCTCATTGACTGGAAACACTGCGCTTATTCTCCACAGACGCCGGCTCCCCACTTCCGCATTTTCGCTGCGGAGCTCGTTCAGAGTAACGGCAGCACTTGCTCTGCGCTTGGATCCTTCACCCCCACGAACCCGCGTGACAGTATAATCTGGCCAATAATGGATCCAGCAGAGGCTGCTCAACTGAGAGTGGCGCTAGAGAAACAGGGGGCGCTCTTGGGTATGCATCAGCAGGATATCCAGCAGATCACTTCTACCCTTCAGACAGTTACAGAAGCATTAACTGCTCTCACTGTACAGATAAAGCAGACACAACCACCTCCAGCTCCCAGTTTTCTCCAGCCTCCTCCTGTGTGCTCCATCAGTCATGAACCACAACTTCCTGCACCGCCCACATATGACGGAAACCCGTCCACCTGCCGCTCATTTTTGTCTCAGTGTTCCCTTGTGCTTGAGTTACAGGCCTCATCTTTCCCCACTGAGCGCTCTAAGGTCGCCTATATAATTACCCTCCTCTCTGGAAGGGCGAGAAAATGGGGAACTGCCCTATGGGATGCCCAGATCCCCTGTTGCCACAAATACAAGACTTTCACGGACGAAATGAGGAGGGTTTTCGATCGTTCATTCACGGGGCATCAGGCGGCGGCTCAGATACTCAAACTACGTCAGGGATCCCGATCTGTCACTGATTATGCTATTGATTTCCGGACTTTGGTTCCCTCTTGTGGATGGGGGGATCAAGCATTGTTTGACATATTTCTTCATGGACTCTCCGATCCAGTTAAGGATGAATTAGCAGCCCGAGAGCTTCCGTCCAACCTTCAAGGGCTCATTGATCTAGCCACAAGCATTGATGCCAGGAAACGAACCCGACAAAAGGAGTGCCATCAGGCCATCGACCAGAAGATTCCAGCCGTCAACCCAGTCCCACCTAAACTTTCCCCAGAACCCATGCAGATCGAGCGCATGCACATCTCGCCCAAGGAACGCCAGCGTCGGAGGGACGAGGGTGCGTGCTTCTACTGTGGTCAGATCGGCCATGTTGTACGAACCTGCCTGTTAAAAAGCCAGGCCCCCCCGATGGTTCTGGGTGTACAGGGGTGTCCTACACACTTCTCGTCTCCAAACCTTCGCGCTCGATTTCCAGTAACTCTGATCCACGACAGTTACCCCCATGCCACACATGCTCTAGTAGACTCCGGAGCAGACCAGAATTTAATCTCCTCGGCTATGGTTTCTCAGCTTAAGATTCCGTCCACGCCATTGAACCAACCATTCAGTGTACAGGCCCTCGATGGCAGCAAGCTCTCCTCTATCACCCATCGCACTAGCCCAGTCACACTGCAGGTTTCCGGCAACCACACTGAAGTCATTACTTTCCTCATTATTAAAAGTGCTCATGCACCAATAGTTCTGGGTCTCCCATGGTTGAGACTGCATAACCCTCACATCGACTGGGCAAAGAGAAGCGTCCTGGATTGGAGTTCTACCTGCCACTCCTCATGTCTCCGCTCTGCTGCCACGAGAAAGATCTGGCCCATCTCTCTGGAGGAGATCCCCAACTTATCTAAAGTACCCGCTGAGTATCACGACCTTCGCCAGGTGTTCAGCAAGTTACGTGCCATCTCCTTACCTCCTCACCGTCCATATGACTGTGCCATTGATCTTCTTCCTGGCACTACTCCACCTAAAGGGCGACTCTACTCGCTCTCCCGGCCCGAAAGAGAAGCCATGGAGCAATATATCTCAGAGTCTTTATCAGCCGGCATCATCCGCCCTTCTTCTTCCCCCGCAGGGGCGGGCTTCTTCTTCGTGGAGAAAAAGGACAAGTCCCTCAGACCATGTATTGATTATAGAGGGCTCAATGAGATCACGGTAAAGAACCGCTACCCGTTGCCTCTTATGTCCACTGCATTTGAATTACTCCAAGATGCCCGTGTTTTCACCAAGTTAGACTTAAGAAACGCCTACCACCTGGTCAGGATAAGAGAAGGTGATGAGTGGAAGACTGCTTTCAACACCCCCACTGGTCACTATGAATATCTGGTGGTTCCATTCGGTCTGACCAATGCACCAGCAGTCTTCCAGGCATTAATTAATGACGTACTCAGAGATTTTCTCAATGTTTTTGCATTCGCTTATCTTGACGACATTCTAATTTTTTCCCGGTCCCTAGTGGAACATAAGCTTCATGTGCGTCAGATCCTTCAACGTCTGCTGGAAAATAAACTCTTCGTCAAGGCTGAGAAATGTGAGTTTCATTGTGAGTCCACCTCCTTCCTGGGGTATACCATCTCACCTTCAGGCATTCAGATGGACCCGGTCAAGGTAAAGGCCGTCACGGATTGGCCCACACCATCATCAAGGCGGGAGCTTCAACGCTTTTTGGGCTTCGCCAATTTCTATCGGCGTTTCATCCGTGGCTACAGCACAGCGGCAGCCCCACTCACATCTCTCACATCCACCAAGACCCCTTTCCGATGGAACCCCCTAGCAGAGAAGGCATTCATGGAGCTCAAGCAGCACTTCACCACAGCACCCATCCTCACCTTCCCTGATCCATCCCTCCAGTTTGTGGTTGAAGTGGATGCATCTGAAACGGGGGTTGGAGCCGTGCTCTCTCAAAGGACAATCACGGACAACAAACTTCACCCGTGCTCCTTCTTTTCCCGTCGGCTCACTCCCCCCGAACGCAACTACGACATTGGGGATCGCGAATTACTAGCAGTTAAGCTAGCCCTCGAGGAGTGGAGACACTGGCTAGAAGGTGCTGAACACCCATTTCTTGTCTGGACCGATCATAAGAATCTTGAATATCTCAGGTCAGCAAAGAGACTCAACTCACGTCAGGCACGCTGGTCACTTTTCTTTTCCCGCTTCAATTTCACACTGTCATACCGTCCAGGATCCAAGAATACCAAGCCCGATGCTCTTTCCCGACAGTTCCCCGCACCCCAGGATATATCCGCTATGGAGACCATCCTCCCACCTCAGTGTCTTGTAGCTGCGACCGAGCTGGATGTGGAAAACCTAGTTCTACAATCTCTTGAACAGGAACCAGGTCCCAGTAATGTCCCATTCGGGCTACTTTTTGTCCCTCTATCTGTTCGCCCTCAAGTCTTAGAATGGGGCCACAGCTCCAGGCTAGCTTGTCACGCGGGGGCGACCCGCACCCTTTCGTTGCTCCATCAACGTTTCTGGTGGCCAACCATCAAGGAGGACGTAAAGAGTTTTGTGGCATCCTGTGATGTATGCGCCAGAAATAAGACGACAAATCGTCCCCCTGAGGGTCTCTTAAGACCCCTCCCCATCCCTCATCGCCCCTGGTCCCACATTTCACTCGACTTTGTAACCGGATTGCCACCTTCCGACAATAATACCTGCATTCTAACAGTGGTCGACCGGTTTTCCAAGTCAGCCCATTTCATCCCTCTACCCAAGCTCCCATCTGCCAAGGAAACGGCTGAACTCCTCGTCTCCCATGTCTTTCGACTTCACGGCCTTCCATTGGACATTGTATCGGACAGGGGACCACAATTCTCGGCACAATTCTGGAAAGCCTTTTGTAGTCTTATTGGCGCCACACCCAGCCTCTCATCAGGGTTCCACCCCCAGAGCAACGGCCAAACTGAGCGCATGAACCAAGAATTAGAGAAATCACTGAGATGCATGGCTTCACGGGATGCAGCTTCTTGGAGTCATTTTCTCCCCTGGATTGAGTACGCCCATAACTCGCTCCCCACATCCTCCACCAGGCTATCACCCTTTCAGTGCTGTCTTGGCTATCAGCCACCACTATTTCCCACCCAGGAGGAAGAGACTGCAGTCCCTTCAGCTCAAGCCTTCATTCGCCGCTGTAAGAGAACATGGCAGCGGGCTCGCGCTCAACTACAACATACTGTGACCATCTTTCAGCGAAAAGCCAATTGCCACCGCTCAACCGCTCCAGTTTATCGTGTTGGCCAAAGAGTTATGCTCTCCACACGTGACCTACCACTCAAGACTACGTCCAAGAAACTCTCGCCTAGGTTCATCGGCCCATTCACAATCTCTCGCGTAATTAACCCATGTTCTGTCAGATTGGCTCTGCCGTTATCCATGCGACGAATTAACCCCACATTCCATGTCTCCCAGGTCCGTCGACTGGTCCCATGTCCTTTGTCACCCCCTCCCCGCCCTCCGCCTCCACCTCGACTTATTGACGGAGGTGAAGCTTTCACAGTCCGCAAACTCCTTAAGTCCCGCCGCCGTGGACGAGGCCTCCAGTATTTGGTGGATTGGGAGGGCTATGGACCGGAGGAAAGAAGTTGGGTACCAGCCAGGTTCATCTTGGATCGTTCTTTGATTACCGACTTCCACAACCTTCACCCAGAGGCACCTGCAAGAACGCCAGGAGGCGTTCGTAGAGGAGGGGGTACTGTCACGGCATGCCAGGTAACGCCCATGTCTCAAGCAAAGACCTGATCACCTGTGCATTCCAGCTCCATATACTCCCCGCCTCCTGCTTTTCAACGCCTCATTCACCACTCTCATCACACCTGTTCTCAATTACTAATCATCTCAACTACCTATTTATACCACGCTCTAACATCATCACGTTGCCAGATTATTGTGTGCTACTCATGCCCAGTATTCCAGCGTTCTTTTCCATTTCGACTTTCCGGATCACGACCACGCTCTGTTTCACCGACCTCGTCTCTGTCTCACGTCTTGGATATATTGCCTTCTCGTATTTACTGTTGCCGACCTCCGGAATTCTCTCTCGACTACGAACTTGGATTACGGACTCTCTCGACTCACCTGCTTTGATCCCCGCCCGTCTCACGACCACGAGTGATCTTCACGCCGGAAAACACAGCAGCGCTCGCTCTCTACACTCGCCGGCTGCACACTTCCGCATTCCCGCCGCGGAGCTCATTGCCTGGAAACACTGCGCTCGCTCTCCACTAACGCCGGCGGCACACTTCCGCATTCCCGCCGCGGAGCTCATTGACTGGAAACACTGCGCTTATTCTCCACAGACGCCGGCTCCCCACTTCCGCATTTTTGCTGCGGAGCTCGTTCAGAGTAACGGCAGCACTTGCTCTGCGCTTGGATCCTTCACCCCCACGAACCCGCGTGACAATATCCTGATCTAATTTGGATTTCAATGTAAAAACTTCAAAAATATATTAGATTTTTAATAAATAAACTGGTGTGGTCTGCCTGAATTATTTATGTAGTTCATAACATATTCATAAGATATAAATATTAAATATTTAAAATATTTGTTATTAATGTACCTGGTTGGCCGAGGTTAAAGCCTGTGCTGAAATTAGCCAGAAATCCGCGATCCGTTGTAGAAGCATCAGAGAAGAACATCACCATCATCTCAGAGCTGGTGGAGTAAAGGTCAGGAAACTTGCGCTCGGATCCCGTTAACACACCTTCACCACCACCGTACAATTAACACAACAACAAACAACACTGTCACTGTAGTAATATATAATGTATAAATAACAACAATAACAACTATAATAATAATAATAATAATAATATTAAAGTGTGCAGTGTCTTCAAAAAACATGCATATAAAAATAGAAAGCCTGCAAAATACAGTAATAAAAGAATATTAAATTATATAAGCGAGCAGTTTTTCTAAATATATAGCTGTTTACACTAATCTATATATAAACATTAAATAATGTTTAAATAAACATTAAATGTAAGTGTAAATGATAATAATCAATGACAATTAGCCACAGTGTTTATGCTGTTATAATTATTGTTTAAAAATAAAAATCATATAAAAATCACAGTAAGAATTATCATGCTAGAAAAAAAGGACGTGCCTCGTTCTAAATGGTATTAAAATCACTTTCAGACTATATTTACATTTATATAATTGTCATAAGAAAGTCTGACATTTTGTGATATGTATTTTTGTATTAAACTAATACAGATTGTAATGAATCTCACTCAGTAAAGTGGAGTTCGGCTCGACTCCGTCCCGAACCTCCACCACGTCGTACACTGCCTCTAGTGAAAAGTCTTGAAAATGCAGCTGGATATTTTGCCCTGGATTAGCATGTAAAATCCACAAACCTGGAAACACGCACACACACAGACACACACAGACACACACACACACACACACACACACACACACACACCCTTGTAAATGAGCCGTTATTATGAAAACAGTAATGTATTTAAGTAATCGCATTAATATGAACCTGCACTACGGTTAGAGCTGCTGTTATAGAGAATTCATCAACACATTCTGACCAATCACAGCGCAGAACTCAGCTCAACTTTTGGTGCTTATTATAGATGAATTACTTACATGATGCACCGTGTCCGTAGCTGAGAGGATAATTTGGCGAGCTGAAGGTCGAGTTTGATTCGTAAAGATCAAAAGGACCTCCACAATCCGCTGTAGTGGAGAAACATAACCATTACTCAAGCAGATGTTTTATTAAAACAAAACAATATTAGTATTTAATCCATCTGTAATACAAGAACTAAGAAGATAAAAAGTTATAAAAGTCATATAAATTTTAACACTGAAAACATGTTAAAGTTTATATCACTGTAAAGTTAATCACTAACATTTTCAACTTAAAACATTAACTAAAAATGTTCTTAACTACACAGTTTACAATAATAGAAAACATATAAAACATAAGCAAATAGTTAAGACATATCCATTGGATAATTACTAGGATTAAGGAAGACAGTATTGAGTTACATCTGTGGCAAAGATGTAACTCTGTTTCAGAAAGGTCAAATTATTGTCCTGCAACAAGCAAAGAAAACAACTAAGGAGATTGCTGAAACACACATTAGTGATCACTGGAAGGACAGTGGTGAGCATCATCTTCCAAGAAGTACTGTGGTTGGAAATACGTCCTGAATGAGCTTGATGGGAGAATCACTTAAACGCTTAGTGAAATCAAATGATTAGAAAAATCAAAGGATTGGCTCTAAACAGTTCAATTCAATTCAATTTTATTTCTCTAGCACTTTTAACAATGGTCATTGTCTCAAAGCAGCTTCACAAAATTTAAAAGAAAATTTATGGAAGTGTGTATGTGTAACACCTGTGCCACCGCAGCATCGAGAAATAAGATCTAGCTCACCGGATTACTGAGTCGACGCTTTGTCCCCACCTAGTGTGTCTACGTGTGTACTGTCTACACCTTAACATTAAATTAAGTGCACCTGTGATCCCCTTGTGTGTTTACCTATTTATTCCGGTCGAACCCGTAGCACCTTGCCTGTTCACTGTTGTGCACCGTCTTTGTATTGGATGTCTCTGTTTTGTAAAACCACATGTGCCTTTGTTCTTTCCCCTCAGGACTGAGCAGTGTCTGCAGGTTTGGGTCACGTTAGTGTGAACAGTTCGTCACCCAAATCAAGGTCTTCAGTTTCTACGTGCCTTTTGTTTTAGTTGTGTTTTCTTTTGCCCACCTGCAGACCCAGTCTGGGGAGTCATCCGTGTATGGTTTGAGTTGTTTTTGAACAAAAGAAAGAAAAGAGAATATCAAAAGAATATAAAGCATTGAAAAAGAATGGAACCTGCATCTGCGTCCGCCTCCTCTTGTCAAGACATGACAGATGAACAGGCCCTCCAGGACGCAGCAGGAACCCCCCTGCCAGAAGAAGATTCCCCAGTGCTGGACTATATCAAAGGACAACAACATGAGATTGACAGCCTGGCATGAGCCGTGAATGACCTGGCTCACAGTGTGTCTCAGCTCATGAAGGTTCGGTCTCCATCTCTCTTTCCTAGCCAGCGCTTCGCACTCCTCTGGAAAGATATGCAGGGAACCCAGAGGGGTGTAAACGTTTTCTCCTGGCCTGTGAGCTATGTTTAGCGGACCTGCAGAAAATCAGCTTTATCACGCAACAGTTCACAGGCTCGGCAATGGACTGGGCGAGAGCAGTTTGGAGCGCAGGCGGGATCGCCACGTCCAGTTACCAGCAGTTTATCACCGACTTCCGCACAGTATCCGATCATCCAGATCAAGGGAAATCAGGGGAACAACAACTGCTGACAAGCATTTGGCTGCGACAAGGAAATGCCACTGTTGCGGACTACGCGATAAAATTCCATGTGTTGGCTACGGAGAGTGGCTGGTGTGATCGCAGCTTGTTAGCCAGACTCCGAGACGGACTGCAACCCGAGGTGCAATTAGAACTCACCTGCAGGGACGCCGCAATGTCCCTCGATGAATGCATCGGACTGGCTATAAGGCTGGATCAGCACCTCCATAGCCAGAGACGTCATATCAGCCACTACAGCCATCGCACCAGCCCAGTCAATTTTTTGTGCTCCCTCGGTCTGATCAATCCGTCGTGCTGGGTCTACCCTGGCTCTACCCTGGCTCTCGTCTCACAATCCCAATTTCGATTAGACAAATTCTCGCATCATATCCTGGGCACCTAGATGCGTGACAACTTGTATACCGCCGGCATTGACAGTCCAATACACCTCGATTGAGAGCCCGTGCACCCAAGTATCTACTAATGTACCATCAGAGTACGAACAGTTTAAAGACGTGTTTAGTATTAGGGCAGCAGCACGACTTCCCCATCATCGGCCGTGGGACTGCGCTATAGAGCTTTTGCCAGGGAAAACACCGCCTAACTCATGCATTTATCCATTGTCCGTGGAGGAAACTCGGGCTATGGAGGAATATGTGAGCGAAGATCTCCGGCAAGGGCTCATCAGCAGGTCCACGTCACCCGCGTCGGCAGGTTTTTTCTTTATCGAACAGAAAGGGGGGGCTTACGCCCCTGTATTGATTACCGAGGTCTCAATGCTGTTACAATAAAATACAAGCACCCTCTGCTGCTGGTACTGGCCGCTATCGACCAACTCTGAGGAGCCTCCATCTTCACTAAACTCAACCTCCACAGGGCTTATAATCTCGTTCGTGTGCGAAGGGGCGGTGAATGGAAGACTACGTTTAGCACAACATCGGGGCATTACCAATACAACGTAATGGCTTATGGGCTGGTAAACGCACCTGCGGTGTTTCAGGGGTTCATGAACGATGTGTTTAGGAATATGTTGAACCGGTTTGTTACTTAGATGATATATTGGTATACTCCCGGTCATATTCCAAACATGTTCATCATGTAACGCCGCTCACAGCACTATTAAAAGGAAAACCGAAACGCCTACGCGAATTTCCTCCGGAAGCGCAGATGGCGTTTCAGCGTCTTAAATCTGCCTTTACCTTCGTGACAGGTATGGCTCTCGACAAGGGATCTTCGTCTTAACCTTCCCTCACTCACTCCAAGATACATAGGTCCCTTCCCCATTCTCTCTCAAGTAAACCCGGTTTCCTTTCAATTACAGCTTCCTAACCATTTACGCATTCACCCTGTTTTTCACATTTCTCTTCTTAGACCAGTGATCGGACGAGGGCGTAGCGGAACCAGCAATCCCCGGGGCTGTGGAGATTGAGGGTGCCCCCGCATTAAGAGTTGACAGTATACATGACAGTATGTGTGAAAACATGTGTAATGATAATAATTTAATAATAAGATAATAATGAGATTGTCCCTGATGAGCAAGCCAAGGGTGTCAACAGTGACAGTGGCAAGGAAAAACTCCCTGAGATGGCAATAGGAAGAAACCGAAGGAACCTTGAGAGGAACCGGACTCTCAACAGGGAACCCATCCTCATCTGGGTGATAACGGATTGATCTGCACTCATACTGTGTGTTAGGAGGCTGGGCGTTCAGTATAACAGAAGTTATTTAAATTAACATGGAGTCCAGTTCAGCACAGGGATGAGTCAGCATGTGCAGAGGGGAGATGGGGTCTGGATCACTGGGAGCTTAGGAGCAGCATATGTAGATACCAGATGCTGGTCCTTCTCTGGATGCCTCAGGGTCCTTGCAGGATTGGCCTCTGTCTACTGGAGCTGGCAAAATCTCCAGATGCCATGGGATGGGTACAAAAATGAAAGAGCAGGTGAAAAGAATTAGTGTAGTTGCCATTCAGGATAGATGTACTGGAGTATGAGGGTATGGGATCTGTGTCTGAGCCCCGAACAATGTCCTTTGGAAAAGGCTATTCCAAAGTTTAGGGGCTAAATATGCGAACACTCTACCCCCTTTTGTAGATTTTGATATTCTGGGAACTACCAGAAGTCCGGAGTTTTGTGATCTTAAGAAACGTGGTGGATTGCCACGTATCAGACGACTGGCTAGATATGTGGGAGGTAAACAATTTAGAGCCTTGTATGTAAGTAATGCTAATTTATAATTAATTCTAAACTGAACAGGTAGCCAATGCAGGGATGATAATATTCGGGTTATATGATCATATTTTCTTGATCTAGTGAGAATCCTGGCAGCTGCATTTTGGACTAACTGTAGTTTGTTTATTGAGGATGCAGGGCAACCACCCAGTAATGCATTACAGTAGTCCAGTCTGGAGGTCATGAATGCATGAACTAGCTTTTCTGCATCAGATACAGATAAAATGTTCCTAAGCTTGGCAATATTTCTAAGGTGGAAAAAGGCTGTTTTTGTAATATTGGAAATATGATTTTCAAAGGATAAGTTACTGTCTAATATTACGCCCAGGTCTTTCACTGTCGAGCTGGTGGTAACAATACATCCTTCTAAATGCAGCCTGGTTTTGGGGCCAATAAGTAACATCTCTGTCTTATCTGAATTTAGTAAAAGAAAATTATCGGTCATCCAATCTTTTATATCTTGAACACACTCAGTTAGTCTAGACAACTTGGGTATTTCATCTGGTTTTGTGGAGATGTATCATCAGCATAACAATGGACACTAATCCCATGTCTTCTAATGATGTTACCCAAGAGAAGCATTTATATGGAGAACAGCAGAGGTCCTAAAACTGACCCTTGTGGGACCCCATATTTCACTGGCATTACACTGGACAGTTCTCCATTTAGATCTACAAAATGGTATCGATCAGACAGGAAGGATCTAAACCATTTTAAGGTGTGTCCCTGAATACCAATGTGATTTTGTAAGCGATCTATGAGAATATTATAATCTATAGCATCGAATGCAGCACTAAGATCAAGTAACACTAGTATTGAGATGCAGCCTTTGTTTGAAGCTAAAAACAAGTCATTTGCAATTTTAACTAATGCAGTTTCTGTACTGTGATGGGGCCTGAAACCTGACTGAAATTCTTCGAGGATGTTGTTTTCCAGAGCAATGGGTGCATCGGGGTAAGAAGAGAGGTGGATGAAGTGATGCACCCATCATGCCCAGTGCCTACTGTACAAGCCTGTAGAGGGCAGCGTTATGGTCTGGTGTTACTTCTGTTGGTCTGGTCTAGGTCTCACATATATGAAAGAGTGATTATGGGAGGATGAGACATCATTTCCACATATCAATTGGCCATCACAGAGTCTAGATTAAGTTTGAGTTCAGAATCCATATTTAAGTGACCACTTTGATTTTCATGCACAAGAAAGACAACAGCTTTATTATGCAAAGGTGTTCCTTCAGTTACACACGTGGACAAAATTGTTGGTACCCTTCGGTCAATGAAAGAAAAACTCACAATGGTCACAGAAATAACTTTAATCTGACAAAAGTAATAATAAATAAGAATTCTATGAATGTTAACCAATGAAAGTCAGACATTGCTTTTCAACTATGCTTCAACGGAATTATTAAAAAAAAATGAACTCATGGAACAGGCCTGGACAAAAATGATGGTACCACTAACTTAATAGTTTGTTGCACAACCTTTTGAGGCAATCACTGCAATCAAACGATTCCTGTAACTGTCAATGAGACTTCTGCACCTCTCTGCAGGTATTTTGGCCCACTCCTCATGAGCAAGCTGCTCCAGTTGTTTCCGGTTTGAAAGGTGCCTTTTCCAGACAGCATGTTTCAGCTCCTTCCAAAGATGCTCAATAGGATTGAGGTCAGGGCTCATAGAAGGCCACTTTAGAATAGTCCAATGTTTTCCTCTTAGCCATTCTTGGGTGTTTTTAGCTGTGTGTTTGGGTCATTGTCCTGTTGCAAGACCCATGACCTGCGACTGAGACCCAGCTTTCTGACACTGGCCAGCACATTTCTCTCTAGAATCCCTTGATAGTCTTGAGATTTCATTGTACCCTGCACAGATTAAAGACACCCTGTGCCAGATGCAGCAAAGCAGCCCCAGAACATAACAGAGCCTCCTCCATGTTTCACAGTAGGGACAGTGTTCTTTTCTTGATATGCTTCATTTTTCCGTCTGTGAAAATAGAGCTGATGTGCCTTGGCAAAAAGTTCCATTTTTGTCTCATCTGTCAATAGGACATTCTCCCAGAAGCTTTGTGGCTTGTCAACATGTAGTTTGGCATATTCCAGTCTGGCTTTTTTATGATTTGTTTTCAACAATGGTGTCGTCCTTGGTCGTCTCCCATGTAGTCCACTTTGGCTCAAACAACAATGGATGGTGCGATCTGACACTGATGTTCCTTGAGCATGAAGTTCACCTTGGATCTCTTTAGAAGTCTTTCTCGACTCTTTTGTTACCATTCAGATTATCCGTCTCTTTGATTAGTCATCAATTTTCCTCCTGCGGCCACGTCCAGGGAGGTTGGCTACAGTCCCATGGATCTTAAATTTCTGAATAATATGTGCAACTGTAGTCACAGGAACATCTAGCTGCTTGGAAAAGGTCTTATAGCCTTTACCTTTAACATGCTTGTCTATAATTTTCTTTTGAATCTCCTGAGACAAATCTTTCCTTCGCTTCCTCTGGTCCATGTTGAGTGTGGTACATACCATGTCACCAAACAACACAGTGACTACCTGGAGCCCTATATATAGGCCCACTGACTGATTACAAGATTGTAGACACCTATGATGCTAATTAGTGGACACAATTTGAATTAACATGTCCCTTTGGTTCATTATTTTCAGTATTTTCTAGGGGTACCATCATTTTTGTCCAGGCCTGTTCCATGAGTTTATTTTTTTTAAATAATTCTGTTGAAGCATGGTTGAAAAGCAATGTCTGACTTTCATTGGTAAACATTCATAGAATTTTTTTAAATTATTTATTTTGTCAGATTAAAGTTATTTCTGTGACCATTGTGAGTTTTTCTTTCATTGACCGAAGGGTACCAACAATTTTGTCCACGTGTGTAAAAACAACTAGTTTGAGATTTATATCTGCTCATCTTTTGAACTACGCTAGAATGCCTCATCCCACCCCAGCTGAGTAAAATTTTTTATGAGCTACTTTTTACTTTTTGAGTAGATTTTTATAATGGTAACTTTACTTGTACTTCAGTAAAATTTCACTGAGGTAACAGTACTTTTACTTGAGTATAAAAACTTTTGGTTACACTCAAAAGTTTGGTCACTCCTTCTAATTCAATGTTGTTTGTTTAGTGATTTATTTTATACAATATTGCAGATTTTCAAAACTATGAAATTATACATATCGGATTGGGTAATTCAATAAAAAAAAGTAACAACAGTCGGTTGTTATTTTAAGACAAAAAGTTCAGTTGCTCTTCAATAATTCTTGCAAGAACAGTAATGTTATTTGCAAAACCCATTAAGCACATTTATATATAAAAATATTATAATTTTCCCCAAAATAAAAAACAGTTACTCAGTACTGTAGAGTAGTCTTTTCACCAAATACTTTTTTTACTCTTTTTGGCTACTCTACACACCTCTTCCAGCCTCAGAAATCACCAATTAACAACCAGCACCTCTGATTAGAGCCGTTATGAAGCTTTACAGAGCAGAAGTAGCAGATACATTTCAATATCAAATCAAGTTGACTTTAATTGTCATTTCAAGCACAGTTCAGTGAAACAAAACAACAACGACCAATTGCTACATACAACATAAATTAACAAAATAATTTTACAAAAATAACCAGCTAACTAAGACACATAATTAGCTGACTAGCTGAAATAAAACAAATCAACACCATGAATAAAAAAAAACTATCAAAGAACAAGAGCAACAACATGACACAATGAAATACTCTGTGATACAGACACTCACCTGGTACAGGTTTGGGTGTAGTTGTAGGTGTAGGTGTAGATGTAGTTGTAGGTGTGGTTGTGGGTGGAGTCTGGGTAGTGGAAATATCTGATAGAAGAGAAAACAGAAGGTGATGGTGTTAAT